>WURS02058814.1:0-10737 GCA_011762765.2 Rhinocypha anisoptera | reverse complement strand
AAATTCTTCACCACTGTGAGTTTTTTTCTTTTTGTGTCCTGTGTCTTTATACGATCCACTAGTGTTCGAACCAATATATATATTTTTAGGGACCATAAACTTTCTTTTTGTAATTTCGTCTTCGTGTGCGAGGAAATACCTTTCATGAGTAACTTCACTAGATGCAGACTAATAAGTTTTTAACTTTGGTAATCATGGGAGTAATTTTACCCTGCCTAGCGGCATACTGGAAGATAAAAGGATGAACGAGAATTCGTAGTAGTAATAGTATTTGTGTTCACAGGGTACGTCGACGGCTATAATCGTTTAGCGCCTGTTCAAATGATAGAAAATACCCTATTTGAAAAACAACACCAATACCCTAAGTGGGACTTGAACCCGCGACCTTTGGGTTAGCCGGCTAACAATCTACTCCCAGTATAACCAGACCGGCGAACAAGAATTCGCCAGCTCTAATGGCGAACGGGAATTCGTCATCAGATACTTTTGTAAACATCGAAATAGCATAATGATGCCGTAGATGTAGGATTTAAAAAATCTTTCCTTGTGCGATCGAATGTTGTTTATAAAGATGTTATTAATAAATTGGATTCGATGTACTTTTAGTTGGATCATGACATTGCGAAATTGGATGTTGCATCTTTCCACGTGGTTTGAGAACACGTCTACGCAATACCTCAGTGCAAGCCGCCGCCGCAAGGGGGGGGGGGGTGTGGCAGGGGGTGAGTGAACGATCACCAGGTATTCATTCCCACACATGCATATATGAGATATATTTCAGATGGAGAGAAACTACTTATGTACATGCAAAAAATTTCATTGACAAAAGAAAATACATGTCATGTGGGAAAAAAACCAATCAACATTTAATTTTAAAAAACATGCAAGTTAACATGCAATATATACATCAGCCAGCCTAATTATTATTATCTCCGAGCTTGTGTTCATATTTATTTTGGTTTATAATTGTGCGTGGAAAAAATGACATTTTATATCCATCTGTTCGTCGGTCTATCTCCCTCGTGCTAAGTAAGTGATCGGTCTACCCTAGTATGACGGGGTTTGTGAAATTTTTTTGACTTCTTTGCTAAAGTGATCTTCCTGAAATATGCATGATAAATTTATTTATATGTACTTCAACCTAGGTTATCGAGTGGTTCCCATTCTAATTTCTCCGATGAGTTTGTTTCATCGCTGTGTTGGTCGTAACAACCTTTCACAAATCCAGCTGCTCTACGGTGCACTCGATTTAACTCCAAAACCATTCCAGTGTTACGAGGGTCCCAAAAACTCCGTTATCGATCCTAGATTATTCCTTTTGTATATAAATGACATTAGGATGGTAATCAACGGTCAAACTCGCCACTTTGCTGACGACACAGTAGCATACCCTGATGTTTTCAGCGAGGAAGATAGGGAAGCTTTGTCTAACGACCTAAATACGATTAATAATTGGTGTGAGACATGGCAACTGGAACTAAATTTGAAGAAATGTGTAGCGATGAACTTTTGGAGGAAGAGTACTTCACCCGAAATATCGTAAATTACCACATAAAAGAGTCCGTTATATCAAACGTAGAGTATGTAAAATATTAAGGAGTTCCGATAATCAGAGACCTTTCGTGGGGAAAGCCTATTCGGGACATTTGCGAAAGGGCGAATAAAAAATTAGGATTCATAAAAAGAATACTTGGAAAATGTAACGAGGAGGTAAAAGAGCGGTGACATTTTTTACGCTTGTTAGGCCTCATCTTGAGTACCCTTCGAGTGTGTGCGTGGGATCCCCATGAATAGGCAGGATTAGTCTTGGGACTAGATCGAGTGCAACGTAGAGCAGCCAGATCTGCTAGATGCTGTTATGATCAACGTAGCAGTGTAAAAAAAGTTATTGGAGGAGTTAAGCTGGGAACCACCCGTTGATCGTAGGCTGAAGCATAGGCTAAATTTATTGTATAAATTTGAAGCAGATTACTTCAATGAATAGGTTAAATGTATATTGAAAACACCGTCATAGTATGGTAGATCATGAAGCAGTTCCACAAAGTCACGCCGGAAACTATTTCCTATGGTAGATCAGATCACGCCCGGAAAATCAGGGAGATAGATTTTAGAACAAATAGATTAAAAATGCCATTTTTCCCCCGAACCATTAGAGATCAAAATAAACTAGGTCCTAGGGATCCTTAGGAAGAGTAGTGTACATATATTAGTTTTGATTGTCCCGCATGTTGTGAGAGATATTCTGATATTTTTTTTCATGTGGGTTGCTTTATTCTGAGTTCAATTTGTTTCTTAACATTTGCACTCGGGAGTGAATGTGAATGTTTGGTGGTGGCTCACCCCCTGCCACACGCCCTTGCGGCGGCTTGCAGTGGTAATATACGTAGAAGTAGAAGGCCTCGCGATTAAAATATTTGGAAGATAAAATGTTTCACATGTTCTATCATGCGGCAACAATATCAAATTACTTTTATTTAACACGCATACTACAGAATATCTACACTATCTATCCTAAGTAACCCAATCGTATTTGAGCTTGACTTTTTTCATCTCTAATCGCATGATGAAGATATGACATTTTATATCTAATCGTTCTACAACCTAAGCCTCTGATTTTATGCGAGTGATCGGAAGTTACACGATGCTTGTAATATTTCTATAACCTCTTCGCTAAAGTAATTGCTCAGTAAATTTATTCTTTGTTTAAACATACGCTCAAAGAGTGGTTCCCTACCTATTTGTTCCAATAATATCGTTACACTGATACTCTGATCGTAAAAACATAAAAAATCTTTCACAAATTCTCCACGTTGATCTAATACCGAAACTAATCGTGTCTCATTATAGGGTCCCATTCACCACCAGCATGCACCGCTAGTTTGCTGCGGTTTGGGAACATTACTACCCGCTTAAGCAACGAAACGGCGTCGCAAAATTGATTATTTGTTGCATGTGTTGCAAAATAGTCGCATGGGAAACTGGAGTCGCGGACGCGGAAGGAGATCACGGCAACAATGCGTCCACGGAACCTAGTCTCGCAATCAGTCTGCGCTTCCCTCGTGTCTTCTAAAGTTTTGTCAACGCAAGCAAATAAAATTTAGAAAATAAATCCGTCCACAAACTTAACATTGCGTCATTACTTGCTCGTTCATACAAAGAAGTGCTCCTTGACTAAAACGGTTCAAACTTTGATTGCGTGTACGGCCATCCCCGATGAAAAGAGAATATTTTTTTTTACATTTTTCTCAACAACCTCTTTCGTTTTAATTTAACAAGCATGAGAGTTGGAAAACACTATTGCTACAGAATTATTCCAGATAATTTTAATGTTTGATGCCCGTAAGTATCTCTATTGTGTTTTTTACACGTGTTTAAAATCTAGTGTTTTCTTCTTTAGACGGAAAAATGGGCACTTTATTTATTTATGCCAGAATAACATTTCTAGAAAAGGAGAGATTTAAAAAGTAGTCTTTTACCACACACCGCGCGGCATTAAACAAGCTGAAATTTGTTATCAATCACACGATGAGATTGATTGGCCCGGTTTAATGTAACTGAAGTTTAAACTCGAGCATCCGTCATTTTTATTCCGATAGTTGGTGTGGTAACTTCTCCCTCTGAAGTCAGGTTATTTAAATGCTATATGTTGAAGTGCTAAAGAGAACCGACGGGGGAAATTCATTGTCACCTCAGAGTTCGATGCTCCTTCCGGTTGCTAACTCCTCCTTCGCGTAATGGCATCCACACCCACCGACCATCTCCCGCCCCGGCCACGCCCCCTTGAATTTTCTCCTCAAACTCTCCCTCACTCTCTCCTTCAATTCCTAGCCCCGCAAACTGGGACGAGTCCTCACCCTGGAACGTCATGTCCTTCCACATCAGCCTTAACGGAGACCGCAAGTATCTCCCATTCCTGGCTCGTACCATATTCCCACTCAATAAATCACTCGATACCCAACAGTGTCGGAGCCTTATTAGGAGCATCACGGGAACATTGCTCGGTAAAAAATTGCAACCTCAGACCAGAATCGCCCCTCCACGTAAAACTTCTCGTCCTTTATAAAAAGAAAGTTCCTGGAAACTCAAACCCCCGGGATATAGGTATGTCGGCGGCAGGGCACACGGGCAGAGGTCGACCGATTGCGGACAACCTCGCCACCGCCTCCGAGAGCAACCTCCCCTTTCCCCTCAAACTCCTGGCCTTCCCATCTCTACGCTCACTTCTAAACTCTTCCACGCTACCTCGGCTGAGACACTGATGCATGTACTTCGTCGGCATTTCAGCTGACATCCATGGACACGTCGAGCATCTTCTGGCCACTGATCTTCCCTAAATACCTTTCATCGAACAGTAATTACTCGAGACAAAGGACAATGCCGACCGGGGTTTGGCCTGGTGGGTGGCGTACTCGCCGGAGTGCAGAGCGTAGAGCCGCGACATTTGTGGAAGGTTGATGCGACCGACGCAGCAGTGAAGTGATGTTGTTGGAGTCATTTGGTTGGGAGACACCTGCTGAGCGTAGTTTAAAGTACAGAACGCAGCAGAAGTATACAGATTTCAGGAAGATCACTTCGGCAAAGAAGTAAAAAATATATATATTACAAGCCCCGTCATACTACGGTATATCAGATCACTTACATATAATTCAGGAGATAGACTGTCGAACAGATATATATATATATATAGTTTTTGCCTCGTGCAATTATAGATAAAACTAAATATGATCGAAACCAAAGTTCGTAAGTTAGCGTAACTAGTGTACATATTTTATATATTTATCCTCCCTGTTTTATTTCAATTAAATATCAATTGTCTTAGTTCTCGCACGATTCGTGTTTTTTCGCCATAGAAAATTTTTTCATGTAATTAGTTTCTTTCAATGTTAATTACATCTAATATCCTGTGTGCATGTGGAAATGCATGCCTGGCGGCGATGGATGGATGGATGACTCACTCACTCTCACCCACTCCACTCCACTGCCTGCCACACACGCCCCCTCCCCCCCCCTTGCGGCGGCGGTTTGCTGCAGGGTATTTATGTTCACACAGGCTTCTGTTTCATCCGACTCCTCCCAAGTACCTATATATTCGTTATTTTGTTCATCCATTTAATACTTATCCTTCTTCTGTGACGCCATGATTCAATTTCCTCCAATTGGCAGTCTCAATATGCACTCATATTTTCTCCTTGACATTTTTTATCTCTTACCCATCACAGATGACTTTTGAATTCTCATAAGTTTAGATTTTAGAATATCCTGTTTTCTGTTTTTAAATATGTCGTTTCGATGTTTTCGGTCATGAATTTTAATCATAAGTTCAATCGTTCATATTCCATATTTATTTTTTCTCTTTTGTACATAAAAATATCCAACAAACCTGTTACAGATTCCTTCTTTCACAATTGATTTCAGAGAGAAGACAATTAGGGCTTTTTTATGATATTTTCGGAATACAGTGGATTATTTCTCACAGAAGTTCCCGAACTCTAGGACTAGATAACATTTAAATATTTTTGGAATGCACAATAGAAATGACGTTATAATATAATTTCACACACAGATGTATCCTTAATTTTTCTTTTGTTAATGGCGGAATTTGGCCAAACTTTTACTCTGACTATCACTAGTTTTTCCTAAACTTTATTGAAAACTCAAAAAATTGTGAAAATATTTAATATTGGAGTATTAATTATTACAATAGTACATATTGACAATTTTGCGTTTACAAGTTTATACAATGCATATTACTTTATGCAAGCTTCCATATCAATCTGCATACGAATTATTAAATGACGTAACCCTTTCATTTTTTAATATACAGTCGTAAATAATACTACGCACAAATGGAGACCACTTCTATCCCATAAGTTCCTATGTTGTCGTTTTGTAAGTGAAGAAGTTGCAGTAGTTTTCATTTTAAACACACCTGAATTAAAATCACCAATATTTTTGTGATTGTTTCATGCATGCTTGTTGTGCCAGTCTACCAGCATGATATGGATGATGTTCAGATATTTTGTTTTGGATGCGATGGCTTCATTCTGTGTGCAATATATGTCTCCTAACATTTGCATTTGGGAGTGCATGTGAATGTTCGGTGGTGGCTCACCCCCTGCCACACGCCCTCGCGGCGGCTTGCAGGGTAATGCGTAGAAGTAAAAATACGGGTTTAATACTATGGTATTTACTCATAATGAAGAGAATACATAACATTTTTCTTTTCCGCAAATGCTTCGTATTCTGCCTTAAAAAGCGGATGCTAAAAAAGTTTGTTCCTCTCAGTTATTGCATGAGAGAAGTTGTTTGCTTGTTAATCGTGTTTGTATGTGTGCAATTAGTTATGCTCGCTTGGCGTTACCTCACAAACTGACACGGGAGGTAACTCCTTACAGGTTTACTATATTGTTCCATGGGGCATGAACACGAAATGGAAAAAAGAAATAAAATTATTATATTAATAGGGAATACTTTTTCTATGTGCAATAATATTATTGGCAGATTTAACTTGGGTTAAATGGTTTATGCAAAGATTTTTTGCAAGTTTTAATTTTATTAATGACTTTAGTATACCCATTTCAGCATTTGTTTCTTTCTTACGAAATAGTTTATTTTATTTTCTAAAGCTTTGCTTACATTCGCACTTTATCACCTTGGATCGGCACTGCCTCCTTTAAATGTGCCCCCGCCTTGCGGCGCCTTGCATGGTATTATGTAGACGTAGAAGTGTAGTTGAATTCATCTACGACATTTCTCGGGAGAACCGCGTACATTTTTCACATGATGTTTTAAATACTAGGCTCTGCACTAATGCACAACTTGAGAGGAAAATAAATTACTTTCCGTCAACTAGTCGGAAACTCTCACGATATGAAATATTCGGTTTAATGAAATATTGTCTCTATAAAGGGAGAGAGGAAAAAAAATCGGCAATATGCATGTATTTCAATAAACTTTATGATGTAATGAACTATGAAACTAAATATGTACGTAATTTTACCGAAGATTATTTTACTGCTATCAAGGGATGCACCAATTAAATGTGAAGTTATTGATGGACCGTAATAAAAGCCTTGACTAAACAAAAATCATTCTTAAACTCTACGTACTATCTGCGGGGTATTATTCAACAAAAAATTCCTGTTGTTTTCCTTACCCTGTCCAGTATAAGTTTCATTTTTCCTCTCGTTCGCCGACTTTAACAACCCATTACTTCTTCCTGTATTCTAACGCCAAACACATCCTTTGTCTTCGTCTTTTCACCTGGCCTGAAGAAAAACAAGTCGCCTGGAGGAAAAAATATCAATGAGGATGTTTTAGAAGTGAAAGCAAAATACATCCTCATTATAATTATTAGAGAGAGAGAGAGAGCTACGAGAGTGAAAAAACACCAGAGGGCCTCGTTAAGAGTGACAGTATCTACCCAGGAAGCGAAAAACATAGAAATTAGAATATAAATTAGGGTCTGGTTGAGGTTGTCTAAAAAAATCATTATGTTTAAAACGATCGTCCGTAGCGTGGCACTGTTATCAGGGGCGCGTTGTCTCCATCGAGAAAATGGACGAGCGAAAAATAGAAAACAAAATGGTGCTGGGGGCTAAACCCCAAAATAATACGAGATGAATGGATAAGTCGGGGCACTTGGAGGTGCCTCCATTCTGTTAGAAATGTACTTCGAATTAATCCGTCGTACATTAAATACAGCAATTTATATTTTGTGATAATCTTTGTAGTGAGCTTTACTATTTTCTGTTATGTGTATTTATACGTCATTCCCTAACATAGGAGAATGGAAAAGTTATTAAATTTCCAACAATGCCAGAAGTTACTGAGTCCGCTTCTTGGAAAATGCATGTTTGTAGAAGCTTGAAATCGTTCCGGAAGTTGGCATTCTGTTAAGATTTATTAAATTATAATTTTAATTTATTGCATCAAAATTTTTCCTCAGTATTTTTGAAGTTGTGCTGCTTTTTGTGTCGGTCAGGAGATTTCCAGTATTTAAGAAAAATTCTTCCCATGCCTCTTCGAACTGTATGCTATTTGTTTATTGTGGTGTGCCGGTTTCTTTGGCGTACTTAAACAATTCTCTTAAGTAAGATTCCTATTATGCTTACAGTTTTTAATTTGTTTCAAGGAGTCCAGTCAGTTCTTCAAGTAGATTATTTTGTCGCCGGATTTGATTCACGCAAAGAAGAATTAGAGTTATTTTAAAAACGGTGTCTAGTTATAGAAAACTGTTTCTTGGTTCTCTAACGAATAAACTCGGTATTTGATTTAAAATTTCGAGGTGACGCGAAACACTTACCCATATGATAACGTGCCACTAATCCACATAATTTCTTACTGCAGTTGGAATATTGTTTTTAATTTCTAGCCTCGGTGGCGGAGGGGTAACGTCCTCTCGTCTGCCAACCCGGGTTCGAATCCCGACTGTGTTAATTTTTCAATCTCCACCGATGGCATAGACTTGTGTGTTTCGTCGAGGTTTTAGTATACACCTTAATTGGCCTCTTAGTGCTGTGTGTGAGTGATTGTAAAATAAAAAAATAATTACTCGTGTATTTTCTCCCCTTTTTATTCAAATTATTAACAAAAAATCGACTGGGAAATATATGCGATGGAAATGCATTTTAAAAAATCATGTGGCCAAAAAGTTACTACTCGCAAATAGGAGTAAAGGAGAATTGTTTGCTGTTGTTATTTATTTGCATGGACACAAAAATCTTATAAATGAAATACTTGTATCGATCATATATTTCTTACAAATTGCGTCTGATTAAGGCCCCTGTGTTTCAATCTTCCCATTTCGCGGTCTCCTAATAATAAGGAAAAATGAGGGAGATCACGCGAGTAAAAATGGTGTCGAATCCTTCCTAACTCTCTCTCTCTGAGATTGGATTGAAATCCCAAATGCTGTCTACTCCCTTTAATCTTTTCACAGAGTTATACAATCATCCCGGTGACTTAGTGCGTAACTTTACCTATGGCAACAACCTCTTAAGTGTCCCGCTTCGATTTGTTGTCCTTAAAGTTTCGGAGACCTTTCGTGGGATAAATACATTTTCTTTTCTCTCCCCTAAGTATAAACAAAAACGAAGTCAAAATAAAACAAGCGAAGAGACACGAGAATCCATCCCAAAATGAATGGTTTGGGAAGTAGTTAGAAACCGCCGTTTCATCCGTGTTAATTGGTGTAAATGTGTTTGTTACCCGGTCGCGTCGCGTAGCGATATTGGTCTAACTGAAAAGTGTAACTTCCGGATAGCGCAAGTAAAGGCTTGGATTTTCAATTGCATCCCGTGTGTCTACAGTAGGCATCTTTATATCTGGCGCCGTTTTATTCTCCAATGCAGTAATGAAAATGCAGTATGTAGTCCATGGTATTCAAGCACTCTCGGCCAACGATGTTGGTATAAGTGGCGACCATACGTTACCTGGTTACCATACGTATACGGAAATCTTAATTCAGGAAGATTTGGAAAACAGAATCTGATACTAACAGCGCGATAAAGTATTTGGCCATGAAACAACCAGTGCTTAATTGTTTTTCTGTTCATTGAGCGGAAACCAGAGGGAGCCTAGAGCCTAGCGAGCTGACATAAAAGGACAGTTTTCTACTACTAGGGTACCTCCAAGTTTTACAACACTTTGGTTGAGACATGTGACCAACTTATTGGCCGGTTTCTGTAAACTCATCACCATCGTTATTTGCCTCTCAATCCGATGAGCGGTTGACTGCAAACCTTTCATCCTTCCCCATCTTGTGTCTAACTAATCACACTTTCCCTCGGTAGTTCTACCTTGACTCGTCTCTTATAATTTTCCGTATACATTTGTCCCTCGACCTTTCATTCTATATCCCCTTCGATTTTATCCTTCACGAATTCATCAAGCTTCACGATGCTTCCGTTCCGATACTCTTTTTTTTTTCTCTCGTCGCATTATCCTTTCCTTCTTCTCCTCTATTTTCCAATATTGTGAACAATTCTTCGTTTCACACTCAAACCGTCCACTCGATCTTCAGCATCCACATTCTGCGCCAGATCTCGAAGATCTCTTTTCTTCTCTTTCGGATATCGAAAGATCGCGAACTATCATGTGCATACAGAATATGTGCACATTCGGATCAGATTTTCGCTTTTCATTATCATATTCCCGATTGTTATTGAAATGTCACACAGTTATACTAAAAACGTGATGTTTGACGATAGTACGTAAATGCCTATATGAATGAGATGTGGGTAGTTCCTATGGCCGTTTCTACCGCCGTTGGCCATGTTCTTATCTTCCGGGACTGAGTTGCTGGTTTAGTCGAGAGAGCGGGAAACAAATAACACGGAAGAGAAAAGCTTATCTTTAATAAAATTTCAAATTTATTCGCTAACCATAAATACACTTTTGCAAGTGAGAATAGTTTCAAGTTGTGATATAAAATACTATATTATCAATTATATCTTAATATAAAGAGCAAGTGATCACACCAATCCTTCCAAAACTCCATCGCGGTTCCCCTTTCATTGTCCATTTCACTCGAGAGCCAGCCAAGGAGTGCCTCGAACCGACTCTACCTTGACCATCGAAAGAAGACATTTGACCGGAAGCCCAGTACACCCGAAAACTTTTACAAAGTTAAAAAAACTAATTTAACTAACGTAGACTATACGAAATATTTAGGTGTAACGATAACGAATGATCTTTCATGGGGAAAACATGTTCGGGAAATTTGTGGAATGGCAA
>WURS02058803.1:0-10738 GCA_011762765.2 Rhinocypha anisoptera | reverse complement strand
TGAGCCCACCGAGTGACCATTCCGACATCCAAAGGCGCACACACACAACATCCACAGCCAAGGGCACCGATATATTATTCCGAGATTTCATATCGGGGGCATCATTTAAAAAAAAAGGAAAAGGAATGAAACGTCTATCGTCATTACCTTTGCTTTTTTCTGGTGTGGCTCCCGCCACGCCCCGATCAATCGAGGGGACGCCCTGCACTCAACGCACCGCACCACTCCGTTGAAATTCGCTATCGTGCTCATTTTAACGAACGCTAGAATCAGGAGGTACTAGGAGAGCCCGGTTTCCTAATTGAATTCGTCCGTTTTCTTTAACGACCGAATCCTTTCCCAGTCTCTTCCTCCGTCGGCGCAGTACGAGATAGAAGGCATCATGATTTTCGCAGTCGTGTGCTCTGTTATGAGATCTCTTCTTCGTCTTTTAACGAAGTTCGCCTCCGTTCGGAGCGGAGGCTTTGCAGGGAGTCGAAAAACACACAGTTCAGGTCATTATGACCAAAGCACCATTGGCTTCCTTAGAGTATCGGTGAATATTGGAAAAGGATTAGACGATGAAAGAATAATATGTGAGGGTATAATATGTGTTCTTAGGGTAATTATGCGGAACCATAACATTATTGAATGAAGTTGACACGATGAAAGTGATTAAAAGGGAGAATAAGTATAAAAATGGGAACGCTATCGATAAAATTTATTACAGACTTTCATCATATATTGATCATTCATAGGTATTTAATCAGCTGAGGGCACAATGATCAGCACGATGTCAGCTACAGCGACCGACTATCGGAAGACCGTGGACCTATCTTTTCTTGACAGCCTACTCATGTTTTGAATTTAATTTTTAATAACACCTCTTTCAGTTCCGTGTGATTTCTACCTGCTTTCGTGCCATCTATTCCCATTCATTTATTTCCCATCGGCATTTCTATACCAATCCCTATTCATTATTGTCATCTCTTTCCCATTCTAATCATTATTCCCATCAATCCTATATCAATCCCAATTCTGCTCATAAGTCTCAAGTTATACAACGAGCAAAAATGTTAAATCAATTTTGTGAAAAGACGGTAGACTACTCTACTGTGTGCACTCAAAAATGTACGTTCGTTCATCTTCATTGGAATCTCTCTCCCTCTCATTTGGATTTTCTTAAACATGATTTGGGGGGGAATAAGAATTATTCCATTAGTTTACGTGTATATTTTACTTCAATTTTTGTATATTTTACGTTTAATTTTAAATTTTCGTTAGCATATTTAGGAGCTCCATTTTTCCCAGATCATCATATAATTATTTTTTTTACTTGTGCTCATCGTATTCTTGATGGAAAATACATTTATACGTCATTGTCCACTGAATAAATTAAGAAAGAAGGAAAAGGATCAATGAAATTTTGTAGAAAAGGTTTAAAGAAGTTAATTAATAATCTGACAAATATGTGATCATCCAGATTATCTAGCAAATTCAAATACAATTTTATCTCAACAAAACCGCTTGATTTATTTGAAACTGTATTACGGTAAAAATCAAATCTCATTTACTACTTTCAGCGTTCTCATACGATGGATTTAACTCCAGTCTAATTCACGGATTTAACCACAGCATACCCTCAGGCTGTTCCTATCGAAATGTCGGTATGTAGAAATTATATCATGCTACAGATATGAGTATTTTCATGTTATCCAAAGGCTAAATTGGGAAAACTTGTCATCTTAGGAATGGTTATGGGTCACGGCCTACGCGTAGTGTCCATTTTGTTTGAGGGATTGAAAAGATTGCTCCGAGGAGGATCGATGACCCATGTCACATGGAAATGACGAGGTTCGCCGTGGAAGAGTGAGTTCTGGGGACACTCGGGGGGGAGCTTGCTTTCGTACTGCGGGGGGCGCACTTCTCATCCCCATCTCGTTTCCCGTAGGTGGAAAGTATCATGAGAGGGGGTGGGGGAGGGGAAGAGTCATTAAAAAAACAGCGGCCTTCGGAATGGGATTCGTAGGCCGCCTGCGTCGCTGTGTTCTTATTGGCTCCTCTCCAATTCTTTCCCTCCCGACATCCCCCCCCTCTCTTTCCCCATTTTCCCCCTCCCTCCATCTCTTTCCTACCGTGCCTTCCCTCCCGGGCATTCCATCCATCTTCCCTTTAGTTCTTCCACGGATTCCCTTGGGTCCCTCAATGGTTTCTCACTTCGCCGACTCCCAAAACCTACTTGTAACTTTTTGTGACTGCTTTCCGTGATCCAAGACCCCAAGAGATTCACCGAATCGAAACACCTCTGGGCTTCCAGCACTTTGGAGAAGACAAACGTTTTGGGTCCTGTATCCGTTCGCGTGATTTGAAACTGAATGCCAACCCTTCATTACTTTATGACGTAATTACACCATGGAGTTGCGTCACAACGTTTTCATTTCAATTGCACCTTAAATTCACGAATTCATTGAGAAAGGAAATAATTTTCTCGTCTTTTACGACTGTGTATTCGTCAAAACTTACTTGGAATAAGGCTTGAATACAAGCGGAAATCACAACGATTCCACTTTTTGTTTCGGTGAAATGACGAGGTGAATCTACTTTTAGTTCGCACGACCTGCGCGTCATTTAAGTGGAATCTTCACACATTCAAGAAACATGAAGTGGCAAATTTATGTCTTACTTGAGCAATAAACAGCGCTTAATTTTCCCAAATTATTCACGAAGCCATTGCGAAATCTAATTCATTTTTAAAGCACTCATCCACACGATTTCTCAAATTCTCTTGTGAACCATTTTTTTTAAGGTCGCATCCGGAAACTTAATTAAATTTTAACGTTTACATTACTATTTTTAAAATATTATATATATATATATATCAGTTATACTACTACTTGATTTCAACGTAGTACGATTCGGAGTTCCCAAAGGAAAGAATTAGGGTTTAATATCCCTCAAGAGGGATCCTATCTTCAAACTTAAAATCTCAAAGCACCATGGAACTAAATGTCTTACTATTATTGGTTGGGGGTTTTCTTATGAGCAGCCATTACTAACTGCCTCCCACAGCTGTGAGTGATAAGCGAGGGATGGCGGGGTCATGACGTGTCATAGATCGGGTATGCATATGTTAACGTAGGTGCCGATGACGTAATGTGATATCATAAATTTCTTTCGGGGCTTGAGGCGTCTCTATATGCATAATCTGAAAGAATATATTTGGCAATGCGGTTCAACTCTTCGCCTTTTTAGAAACGAACAAGTCATTATTATCAATGACAAAGCTAATGGTGTATTTGAAAGCAATTACGTGAACTATTCTTTTTGAAATTTAAGCTTTCACTACGGGTTTGGAAAAAAATTAATTTTTACTTTACAATCAATGATGGAGCTACCGGAATAATTCTTGACAGTAATTTTTTGTAACCAGTAATTTGCATTCTGAATGACACGTGTCATGTCGCGAAAGCACATTGAATCCGTTGAGTAATTGACATAAATGCAAAGGGCGATTTTCTCTTGTAAGCGTAAGACAAAAATCGTCTTTGTGGTATTCTATTAAAAAATATTCTAATTCGGTTATATTGTTATCCATGTATTATTAATTAGATAGTAATTTGTTTGTAGCTGTTAAATCTATTATGTTCTATCGATTTAAAACTGCACCTAAATAAAATGGCAACGTGCTGTGTAGTACTACTTCCGTTAAAAGACGTCTCTCCACGGTGTCACGCGAAGTTATATAGCGTGTAGCGGCAAACCGAGGTTAAATTTTTTATCTTCAAATAACGGTCCATTCAATATCCCATAGCATATAATATTCATTTTTGAAAAGAAATGACTATCGAAACTGAAATTCGCCTCGTGACACCGTCGCTATATGTCTGTCACAAACCAGTTTACCACAAGCAGGTCGACGTACTCATCAGCCAAAGCGAGTGTCGACGAAGTAAGGGCGATAAATTTAGCGGGATAGGCAGCGCCCTCTAGTAAATGAAAATCGTCTATCTCGTAGAGACCCTCATAAATCCACGCGTAATGTTTTTTAACCTTTAAAGTTCGCGTTTTTTTTTAACACCTCCGCGCAGCTCGAACCTGAATTTTGCATCGGCCACGTCGTATCTTGGTATCTGATTTAGGAATGTAATAACAACCATGAAAGGGAACGAAACAAATAATTGAGATGAGCCGATTGAGGTAAGAGGAAAAGCGAGGGGAGATCCGAATGTCCACGAGGAACAGGCAGACGTTGGACTAAAAATAGACGCCTTTTTGAGAACCCGAATGAATAGGATGAATACACGCTTCGGATGGGAGGCAGGAAAAATTCGCGACTCACGTCAATCGCCCTCGCACTTTTTGAAACCGTGAGCTCCACTGCATGTTCGAAAGAGGGAGGGACGATCTTTTTTTTCTATTGATTGTTCACGTTAGCTTCATCTGAAATGTTCAAAAAGCATTCCATCACAATTATTTTCTCTAAAATTATGAAACATAAACGTTATCAACTTGGAAGTCCCTTTGCTACAATTGTGGTGTCTAAATTTTTTAAAGAGGTGTTGCTTTCTGGTCTTACTCTAGCGTTCCGGAAGAGCGTGTACTCCCCCTCGGTAACATTATTAGATGTTCGTAATAGCTTTTTTTATTTATAGGGTGCTTCATTTAGCACCATTTCATGTTGGATAAGAACTACAATTGGACGAACACGACACTCATGACCAAGGCGGGACTCTATAACCCACAACGTTCTGGTTTACATTCCTGGGGTCCTCCTTCTTTGTCCTGGTCACGCGAGAGCTCTTTAGGAATCCATTTTGCGCAAAATCCAAGCCTAACGATGATGTGGTGATTATTATGGACAGTGGCGGTCCCATATTCGTTACCAAACAAATTATGGATATCCCCGACAAGTTATCCCTTGGAAAGGAGAAATTAAATAGCAAAGCTCGCTGCTTGTAAGGTGCATCGCTTCCACGCTGCCACCTGAAGGCGTCTCTTCCTTCAACAGGCGAATGTTGGTTCACACTAGGATTCTTCAAATTTTAATTCGTTCTGGCGGTCGAAATAAATTGTCGTGCATTCCTCTTTGACCGCTCTTAGTATTAATATAGTAAGCAGTCACTGACCGAGAATTCATTGTACAGGGGCCCAAATATGCAATATTTGTAAGGAGGAGAGGAAGGCGCCGAATGCAGGATTATCCGCCGTGAGCTGCCCTTGGCCGGGGTCAACCTTCCGCGGGTTGGCTCCGTTATTTGCGAGCGATTGGCGCTCTGCCCACGCGAACTCGGCGCGTGTGAAAACGCGTCGCATTGTCCGCATTCTGCGAAGACTGCGGCACGCATGCTAGACTATCACGGACAGAAGGAAGGAAATGAAAAAAATGATAGAGGCTTTGGATTGTTTGATCGATTCGTGCTCTCCGGCTCTTTCATTCAAGCGACTATTTAATTCTTAACCAGTGACAAGAGATCTTTGCGGCACAAAGGGTGACGTGAGGCCTGAGAGACCGCCCTTTTCGTGATGTTTACACTTTGTAAAAAATACCTGTTCGAATATTCTTTAGTTATAAATATGTTACTATGGCGCAGATGAGTTTGTTCAAAATGTGAACGAATGATTTCATAATTTATATTTTAGAATAGATTAGTAGGAAAAATCTCATAAAAAACATTTTAAGGAACTCTTCTTTATTATAAAAATTTGTGGTTAATTCTCAGTAAAGACACTTGAAAAGCACAGAAGACATTCTTGTTTTTAGAATTTTTCTAATTATTTATTAATTAAAAGCATTTTTGAAAAATATTATTATTTATTTTTCAGAAAAATTTTATCTCACTTTAGTTATAGTATTTAATATCCTTGGGATTTTTATACGATCTTAGTCAAACAGTTCTAAGATTTCACAGAAACATAATAGAATGTAACATGGATGACGGTTTTAAATACATAAATTTTACGCATTTTAAAGACCGTAGCGGTCACAAGGAGCTCACATGACTGGTCAGGGGGTTAGTCATCGGAAGTATTTTTTTGGTGCATCTTATCCTTCTTTATTTTCGATTTCTCACCACCTACCCTAGTTTCGGTGCAGGTGATTCATGTTTTCTCTTTTTCAAAATCAATCTCATTCATGACGTCTCTCAATTGCTTTTTATTCTAAGATTTAATTATGTTTTTATTTCACATGGCAACTTTAATTTTAGGGTGGATGATGTCAAAAAGCCTTGCATTACTGTTTAACTATTACTAAAAAGCGATATAATGCAATCTATAATATTTACTCTTCTCTTCGGCTTCCATTCAAACATCCATTTAATTCTTAACCAAAAGCAAGAGATCTTTGAGGCACAAAGGGTGACGTGAGGTGTAATTAATTATTAAGTATTAATTATTCCTATGTAAAATTAGTTTGAATAAGAATTTCAATGGAAATTATTTATCTCGTAAGTATTAATACATACCATAATCACTCTGAAGCAGACTTTTTGGGGAGAGAACATTCAAATTATCATCGACATCCAAAGTACTGTGAATTGGCATCCTTAAAAGACACCTCTATTTACTATTTTCTACATCGTAACACTTCTATCTAATTCAAATTATTGTAAATATATATATATATATATTCACCACACGCTAACCATACTAAGGTTTTATTTCTTTTATAACGTCAGTAAAACGATGATTTGGAATCATTTACTTATATATAGCACCCCTGAGATTTACAAAAGAGAATAAGCGAGCATGAAGAGTGCAATACACAAAGAACTAAGCAAAAGTGAGATAGCTATGACCAGGTAAAAGATAAGATCTGGCTGAGGTAAGGCTGAGAAGAAGAGCATTAGTTACACGATTAGAATTTTCGTTTCACCCACGGAAATTCGAAGTTGACTAATGAAGGACCTCTATATTTGACATTTCATATGTTGCAGTTAAGTTAAAAAAAAGTATTTATCAATGTTTATTATTATCTCCACGCATGATATTTCTGCCATGTTTTACCATAAAATCACGTCGCGGGCCACCGGTAAACTCCTTGAATGAATGGATGGGGTACAGGCGAGAGAAATCCTCATTTCCGCGTGAGAAGTCACACGTCGACTTCCCTCAAGACAGTAGGATTCTTACGTGGATATAAATCGTCAAGGGATTCACGGGCAATCTTTTTTATTGTGGCAGCATTCACTTCCAAATTATTAGCAATGATATGATGCTACTCTTTGATGCATCATTCTAAATGGGCGTGCTGCCGTGTATTAACCGGTCCAAACGACTATGGATCTCGAGTGCGGTGCGAAATTCCTTTTCGTATATATTTTTACCATGTTTGCGCGGAAAAAATCTCTGAAATCCGATGCGTACTCAATCATACACACGCATTTCTCATGCAGGTCGTCGAACGTTTCCGAGTGTTTACGAATACAACGATGTGCGATGGATCAAAAAAGTTATTTCAGACGTTATCATCGCAATCGTATGTGATGACTCGACAAGACTCTCAGTGATACTGCCACCGCGGAGGGAGGCTCTCTCTCCCGCACTCCTCACGACCCTTTGGTCACTTATACATTCGACACCTGCCGCCGTTGGCTCCCGTGACCGCGTCCAGAACCCATTGTGTGCCACCCCCACCCTCACCGGAGCAAACTCACTCACCTGAGCTTGGCCGAGTCCTTCCGCGCCCTCTCCTCCCTCTCGACGGACGAGGGCGCACTGCTGCCAACCGGTAGAGACGCCGCCATCGCCAGCAACGCGACCAGCACCAACGAGATCGCCTGCAAGGTGAAGCGGACGCTTAACGGATTTTTACCGGCAATAAAAAAATAATATTTTCAAGCCGCTGCGTAATCAGTAACGTCTCAGTTGCAAATTGACCAGTTTTAATTTGTTACCTGCACCAGCGCATGACACACACTGTGATTTTCCTTGGTATTTTTCCGATCAAAAATATAAGCGAAACTATTTTCATGTTATCATTTAATAGAAATAAAATAGGATGGCTAAATTACAACATTAGCCTAAGGCCTAAAATGTTAAACATTTTATTATTATGTGAAAAGATAAAAAATATATTTTTTACGACTAAATTATTTGAATAAGTTACTCCTTAGGTTTCCGCGACATCTCCTCGATGAAGATTGCAACTCCTGTTTTCGGGTAATTTTGTAAATGTTTTTTTAAAAAGACAACCAGCTTCTCCTCCTATTCCGGAGGCGTCTTCAGGTCGAACCCAGGTGCGTACCATCTCCTCTCCTCAGATCCTGAGGTAATAGGCTTGCCAATTCCGCCATGTTTTGGCTCTAGAACGTCTATATTTTCTATGCCTGACAGAACTTCTTGTTATTATTATTGTTATTTAATCTTAATTTTTCCTGGGGATCTGATCCCTTTTGGGGTCTCCGGTCTTTTGCACCAGTCCCAGTATATCGGTTGATTTCTTGCCACATCTCTTATATGCATTACTTCACTTTTTTTCGATGCTTTCGTCAAATATTTGTGTATTTTGACGTTTCTTCTATGCTTAGTGTGTTCGTTAATGTGTACACTACTGTGTTTGGCGTGTTTTTCGGTACACCAAGGGCGAATTTAAGGGTTTTTATTACCCATTTGCTTAAGGCACTCATATTCTTCTTTTGAATCATGCACGATCAGGTAGGGGGGCATAGGTAATCTGTAGGATCACATAAGTTTTGATTAAGGAAATCTTTGTTAGAAAGGCGAGGACCTTGTATGAGAAATGGCATTAAAATGTAGAACTGGCCGTTATCTTTTGGAGTAAGAGTATAATTTCTCCATGTCTTACAAATGTGAGTTTTTGGTCCAAGACTGTACCTAAATATGTCACTTTTGGTATCCACTTTATTTTTGTGTAATCCAGATAAATATTCTCTAAAGTCGAAGTGATGAAAATGGAAGATTCGGTCGCTATTTACTGAGATTGTTGTCTTCCAAAGGAGTGCTTCTGATTGGACACGGAGCGGCAGCGTCAGGTTTTCCTCGAGTATCACGAAAGGATATTCATTGGTCGAAGATCGAATTGCTCTTTTCCACGTCGAAGTTGGCATGCATCCGTACTCACGTACAAACTGGTTGTCCTTTTAAAACAACATTTAACGCGACAAATTTACCCGAAAACAGGAGTTGCAACTCTTATTTTAATAGGTGTTTGAGTATGCTTATGCTAGATGACGGTACAAACACTTATCCTCAGCACAAAATACCCAAGTCGATTGTGGATTTTGGTTGAATACTAAGTGCGGTCCATGGACCGGGGTGAACGGTGTTTAATTCGCGAAATAGGTTGTGATAGCCGGATGAGTGGAGACCTTGACTACCGAACAGAGGAGTGGGATTTGAGTCCCAGTGACGTCTCTGAATATTACAGCCTAAGCCGAGTTAATTCATGGATCGACGTCAGAGGTGGTGAAGGAAAGAAGACACTCCGCCCCCACGACATCATAAGGGCAATAAACGGAAGACTATTATCACAGAATAACGAGTCACTTTCACCTGGTGCCATTTCGACGCAAACCCATGCAGCTGTCGCAATGTATGAATTATTTTCAATTATCCTGAATAAATCCAGAATTCTAAATCCATAGCAACAGTATATAAGAAACCCACATAATAATCCAGAATCCAAAATAGAAAATTTCAAGAAAAGCATAGAGATATTGATTCCGTATGTCATAATAAAACATTCGAGGAAGTAATTAAACACACCGTCCCTTTTTCATTGTAGCAATTTCCCTCAATATAAGTTATTAGGCGAATCGAAGCAGAATCTAGAAGCTGTCTGCAGTGAGGCTTAGAAGTCAAAATAAGAGCACCATAAACAAAGGACACAGAATTTCTAAACCTCTGAACCCTCTGTGGCTCTGACAGCTTAAAACACTTTTTAAATATACTGGAAAATATAGCATACGGCATAAAATACTACCAGGCACAAAATCACTCATTTAATTTTAATGAGCATGATATCTGTATTTATGCTTATTATGGGTGAATTTCCATGCACGCCATTGCTCTTAGGACTCGATCTGAGCTCTATCCTTCATCTATCACAACATCCTTAGGTTTTATTACTATGGCTACGAATAATTACCTGAACTTCTCTATTGAATTCTTCGAGTCTAAGTTATTTTTTTTATTAATTCAACAAAGACTTACAGTCCTTGCAAAACGTTGAGGCACTTAAGTTTGGTACGTTATATCTCGACTGAAAATGACTTCTATTTTGTTCATATGAAAACCATGTTATAAATAATTTAATTCTACGTTTGGTGATAGGTTTTTTTAAATTTTAAATCATGTAATAATATTTTTATTGACCATCGTTTGGAAAAAAACTGTTTTTTTGTAACTAAAAATCCGATAACAGCAATTTGATCGTTTATTGTTCAGACAAATGACACCATATAAATATAATATTTCAAAGCCTTAAAGACAAATGCATTTTAAATGTACATCTCTAAGCATAAATTTATAAATTTAAATTAATATCAGATTTTGTTGAATGTTTGAAACTACTGTATTCGTTATTTATGGGTTGATAAACATACTTATGCCGTAGTCACCGGATGGAAAAATGTATTACGAATATGCAAGAAAAAATACCCTTGGGTTACTTTCCTATTAAGTAGCGATATTTGTTTATTCTTCATTTTTTTAAATAAAGTCTTCTTCTCTCAGACGACTCCCTAGTGAGTTATTAAAGAATCGCATCGTGTAAATGTCGCCCCTCCCCTCCCCTCCC
>WURS02058792.1:0-10738 GCA_011762765.2 Rhinocypha anisoptera | reverse complement strand
TATAAGGTCATTGAGAAGGTGGTTACCAAGAACATTGTGAAATGACAAAATTTCAAAGTTCTCCAAGAAATTAAGTTTGGAACCTTTGTCACAACTGTGAACGATCTAGGTATTACTTTTACTCTTTTTACTCTTTACTACATTTCTGTGGAATTAAACTTAGTAGTTTTATTTCAATAATGACGAGATTCCACAAAGTAACCTCGCCGACAATTGATTTTATCTCCAATCCTCTTCCAGAATTCTGTCAACCGAATTTTGATAATCTTTCCTTTTCCACTTCTTAAGGTTAAACATTATTAAAAGACAAGTAATGGACTGAAGCTGGAGTAGAATAAACAGGTGTCAAATCAAGTCAGGAAAGAAGCAATAGGATAGGTAGAAGAAGGGAGCAAGATCACCAATGATGAATGAAAAACAAGAAGAAATGAATATGAGCTTACCAAGTTACTCGGAAACATCAGAGCCAACTAAGCTCCGGAACCAAAGAATATACCTATGAGGGTAATTAAGGAATTGTCACTACTTCACCATATCTCGAAATAATTGTTAGGAAAACCCTCAAGGAAAGCATAGTTCCACGGGACTGGAAACTTGAAAAAACAGACACATTCTTTAGATTGGAGATTGGGTGAATCCAAATAACTATAGACCCATTTTCCTAACATTTTCCTTCATGTAAGTTAATGGAACACATAATAGTAGGTTCCATCATGTCATTTTTCGATAGCCAAATTTTTATAAGCAGCAATCAGCACGGATTTCGGAAATCATTTTCTTGAGAAACACAGCTCGCATTTTACCCACGACCTACCATTAACAAGTAAGAATGGTAAACAGGTAGATTCGATATTCTTGGACAACAGTTGAACTCCTTTTTGACCAAAACCACAACAAACCTAAACACAGAATGCAAACGTAGGGAATAAATGATAATCTTATACAATGGGTCATGTCTTCGAACATGAACAGAAAGTAGTTTTGGATGGTGTTAGCTCAGATAGTGTCAGTTTTACACCGGATGCTCCGTAGAGAAATGTTATAGAATCCCCTATTTTTCTTGCTTTATGTCAACCATTTGAATATTGTAGTCAACTCGAAGATAAGAATTTTGGCGGGAAATACCGTAGTCTATAGAGAGATATATTGTAAATAAGTCTTGCTATGAAATAATTTCAAAATATTTCTAAAAACTGTAACGAACGGCAGTTTCTGTGCCCACTTACTAAATGGTAATGAACTAAATATAATCGATTCGGTCCATAACCTAGGAGTCACTATTATTTATTAAAATTTGTGACAAAAACTTGTGGACAAAAAAATACGAAAAAATTGTGGACAGGCAAATAAAAATTAAGTTTCATCAAACGCATTTTTGGTAGAAGTGATCCAAAGGTAAAAGAGCGTTGCTATCAGTCTCTTGTGAGATCTCATGTGGAATATGTGTTCAGTGTATAGAATCCATCTGAAAAGAGCCTCGTTCACGTTATCGAGAGGTTCAGCTGAGTGGACGATTCGTTAAAAATTGCTATGATAAGACTAAAAACCGTTACGGAACTCATTTTGGGGTCGTTATAGCGAAGAAGACTTAACTCTAGATTAAATTTATTAAAAACTTAGACCGATGAATTCGATGATTAAGTTCAGACAATTATACGGAGCTCAACCTAAGGTTCCAAATAACTGACTGTCCGATCATATTCACAAATTAAGAGAGATAGATGCCCAAAATAGTATAATTATGGATTCTTTATTTCCATGGATAATAGTGAAAGTAACCGCTTGAAGGTTGTTTAAACTTTTCCTAGAAGCTTAAGAGGATAAACGTTAAAAAGTTTCTTGATCACCTCCACCGCCAGGTGGCTTTCAGGGTATGCATGTAGAAGGGCAGTCCCACTGGGGACCAGACGCCTTCACTGAGGGATAAGTTGAATAACTTTTTTCTCGTTCTTACTGTTCAACCTGGCCCTACTAGGCGAAATAATCATTGCCCCACTAAGTCCAACATTATTGGTGAAATTTTTAAGAATCGATCATGTCAAGGTTGTAGCCCATGGGGAAGTGATATGTTTCCTGATGAAATGTATCCTAAAAACGAATAAAGCAAGCGTTTTTGAGAAAAAATAATTTGCGATTTTCAGAATTTGTTGATTACACAACTAAACTCTCGATCGAAATAAAAACACTTGGTTTAATTCCACACTCTGTGGAAGATTTTTTTATTTCGGCCATGTCGATATTCCACAAGGTAACCTCGCCCACAATTGATTTCACTATACACTCGCCTATAGGAGGCTGGACTCTTTCTACGGATACAAAGTTATTTGGGAATAATCAAAACTTTAAACTAAGGAGAATCGATGAATAAATTATAAATACACATTTGAATGTCTGACTTACTCATTCGCATAACTTGCAATGACTACTAATTCCATACTAAATATCCAAATTATAATCCTTGGTATCAAAATTTCCTTGGTTTTAGTTATGTATTACCAATCTTGTTCTCACCTATGTTTCAGGGCACTATCGCACACAATCTGCTTAGAAATAATTTTTACCATACCACCTCACATAATTTTCTAGTGCCGTAACAAATCCTGATGCACTCCAAAGTAACATAACGCATAAAATAACGGAGATGTCAAATCGAAAGGTCAGCTGATGACTTCACTTTCAATGCGCTTCAACCACTTACGAAGTGATATGTAACTGTAAGGGCTTACGAGAATCAATCCAGAGAGGTAATTAATTACGTCAACTTGTTGAGAGATAATCAAAAGATATTCATCTTTCTTGAAACGATACATATGAAGAGAACCATTCTCCAAAAAAATCTATCAGTTTAAGTAGATATTTTATCTTAATATTTATAAATTCCAAATTACGTGGCAGAACACTGCTTGCAGTCATCCACTTAGATGTGAACTAAAACTTTAAAAAGCGTGCGTAAGGATGTGTGATCTCCCTGGAATTGATATGTAGGTTCACCTTATGACCGTTTAATTTATTCCCTTATTTAAAAATGTAATTTTTAAAAAGTATTTACCTACTATAGAACTCCTACCAGTCAATCGCTATCAGCATGAGAAAGTCTAATGTTAAATGCACGCGCAAAATGACAAATGATTTTCTTTAGTTTCAGCGTCAATATTTTATCCCAAATTACAAATGATAATATTCTCCACTTTTCCTCCAGGGAAATCAGAGGTGAAAATATATTTTTCCAAATCAGCGTACGAATACGGAAGTCAATAAAAAGCTAAAAGAAATATATCTGCAAATGCTTCTTTCATCCTTTTTTTATAGCCTATTAGAGGTAGGACGTTGCCCCGGGGTGGCTGTAGTTATGTTCAGTATGATTTCACGGTGCTGCTAGGGATAAGAACGACCGGGGGCCCCGGAACCGTCTAAAATGGACCCTTTCCTTTCGTCCCAGGCTAAAAACTGCAGAGCAGACGATGGAATGCGCAATCCCCGAACGAAATTTTTGTTGGACTTCGATGTTATTGACAGCACGGAGACCGATTTGGGTCAGCGTATAACTGTTTACCAACTAAGCTCCGGGGAAAAAACCCCGTTGCAGAAAACACGCTCCTTCGGGCACAAACGTAGTGACTCTTGAGTGCAACAGAGTGTGACTCTCGTGTCAATAACAGGACCCACCGACCCAAAGAAAATCCATGAGATAAGTATCCATACTCTAAACTGCTAGTGATGCACAAATCAATCCTTAAGTCATATTTGACACATTAGATGTTAATTGAAAATTTATGAATCATTCACTTTTGGTAAAATTGTTAAATATTCATATTGTAGGGCCTGAAGTATCAATGTAGCAGTAATTTCACAAATAAGGAAGAAAATTGTATTCACTGAATTGAGTACCGTATATTGTCGGATGAGAGACACATGAAATATTATAGGTACATTCTCTGTGAATATTTTATCCCCTTGCATACCAGTGGAAGAAATATTTTTACATGGGATATATTACATGAATTAAACCTGAGAATTATTTTACATAAAGTAGTGTTTCTATTTATTATGTTTCTATTCGTATAATGATAGAAATGAGAAAATTATAAATAGGGGTAATTTGGCCCATGTAAATAGAAATATTTACAGCAAAAAATATTTTCATCTTAATTTAGACTCCTCCAAAATAGTTAATATGCAAATATTACAAAAATTACTGTGCTTTCTAAAGATGGTATATTTATGCTCAAAAATACAAATGTCCAAAGCTATTAACAATGTCACAGTTCCATAGGTATTTTCATTCTTAACCACAGTAATACACGACTTCATGCATGACTATAGGCAGTGTATAGGCAGCATATGGTAAGGAATTCATTCAGAGATTTGGTTTAATTATTAAGTGGGTACTCACCAGTATAGTGCAAAATGCTCCATCAGCAGATGACCACTTCCAGCTTTTTAGCCCTGAAAAAGAAAGAAATTGCTGATTGAATCAAATAGTATTTAACCTGAAACTGAAAGTTCTTTTTAGTAATCTAGGAAAATCAAAGGAAAGTCATTCATGCATGTCAAAAAATAAAAGTAATTGTTTATTGTTGTAATAATTAGCATACCACAAAATATATGTAATGGAAATGAGTAGGCTATGTTTCTAATAACAAACGGAATAATTATGTAGAAAAAAACTAAATGATTCATGTATCACATTATCAAGCAAAAGAATATGGCAAACACTAATAGTTATTACTCATAAAAAAAGTTATAGGTTCCATTTTCACTCTACCAAATTTAGTACCCTAAAATGAAATAAATATTTATTTATTTATTATTATTTATTTTATTAATGTTTTGTGTTCTAAAAGTATTTAAGAAAATGTTTTGAGTAGGAGCTCATTCAATTATTTCATAAAAGTTCAAGTCATTAATTTTGTATTGAAGGCAAAAGACAAATAATCACTTTAGAACAGGAGTTAACCATTTTAGAACCAGCAGGCCAATCTATCAGCCCTAGGGTTATATGCAGTAAGGGCCATTTTTTCTCAGGAGGGCTTGCACTCTGGTTTTCAATGTTAATGCAATGGAAAGTCAACAGTTGGGTGGTGGCAAAGGCACCTGACCCCAGTTGGGTGGTCATCTAATTGATGGAGTAGGGTTAAAAGCAATACTGATGAAGGGGATCAGAAACCATTATGACTTTGCGACTTTCAGTCTTAACGCTGTGGGAGATAAGATGCTTGGTATGAACTCAACATTCAAAAATGGTGGACCAGTTAGAAGAATTTAAGATAAGATCATCACGATCCAAAAACTAACCTGCTAGAATTTTAACAGGTGGAAGGAAAGAGTAAAAATCTAAAAGGTTATAAGGGAGTGCTGGAAAGTCATCATTGGATATGAATATGCCCCTGATTTCATATCAATGCAAGGAGAGGTCAGAAAGCAGAATTCTAACCTTATTGCTTTGGTTCTTACCATGAGGATTGTGCATGAACTCATTAATGGTATTATGGACTGTGAGAAGGAGGAGGCATGGGATATTTTAGATAAGTTTGTAATGATAACTCAATATATGGTGCCATTTTAAATTTGTGGGAACCCATGAGTTGATGAAAATGGAGGACATGAATGTTTTGGAATACCAAAGTTCAATGACCAATGATCACCAAGTTATTTAACATGGTGGAATTCCATAATAAAACAATATAGAATTAAAAATTTTTCCACAAAATATTTTTTGAAAACACACAAAGTTTTCAATTCCGTGTTGTTTTACATGAATACTATAACAAAAGAGTGAATATGGATCAAATCATTATTTAAAATAATTTGAATTTAATTGATAGGCAGCTGCCTGCAATTTGCCAAATGGACTTCTGAATATGAGGTATGAGATAAATATTAAAACTTTCATGGCTCAATCATGGAACATGTCAAATCGTACCTCCTTGAAGAGCAAGTTAATTTGGATGGGACTAAATGTCTCATGCTTAAAATATTGTGGAATAAGCAGTGGCAACCAAGCCAGATTAGTGATCCCATCGGCAATAACTGTGGTGAAGGGCGAAGCAGTAGGCAGACTATAAGGGATAGGCCGCAATGATGAGAAGGAAGGTCCGCAATGTAATCAAAGGTTTTGGTGCTACATGTGTATAGCAGAAGGGCATATTTCAGGAATCCCCCATTTGTTTAGAAATTAAGGAGAAAGAAGAGCTGAAGAATGCCAACATCATTGGCCAATATGGAACATGTTTTATTTTGTGCAAGTAGAAATATCCCAAGTAATAGGGGAGTATGTTAACTTGATTGTGTTGCCCTTGGTCACAGGATGTAGCACCAAGAGCTCATGTATGAGTTTCAAAAATCAAGTGGTGAGGTGAAGAATTAGGGGACAGAGCCCCTTTAAGGTAAAAGGCAGAATCATTCTCCAACTGTCTGAGGAGTGTGGAGGGAAGGACAGATTTTAAGATCTTCTACAATTTGCATGATATTTTGATTTACCTGGGGCAGATAAAGAAGGCAGGTCTCAAGATAATAGCCTACCAACCAAAGTCAAGGATATTTATGATCAACAAGTTGCACAAAGGGCAACTGTTACAGGCTTACAGTCTCCAGAATATTCTACTTTACAATACTGTACAGAATGGTAATCAGTGACATTATGGCTGAGTGTGAAAACCAGCAAAGGAAAGCATCAAAGCTGCCTTTATTTACATGGGAGTAGCTTGAAGAAAGACACCAGGTAGAGGAGAGATGCCATTTGGCTGAGTGGCTTAACCAAAGGGAAGAATCAGAGGTTCAGGAGGAGGAATAAGCCCTACCAAAAAGGTCCAAAACGGAAAGGGTGCCCAAGAAAGATACTTCCTACCATGCTTTAACCTGACATGATATGGGGCTAGGGAGGTTATGTCATTGCACCAAGATATGTCAAGGTAGTTCTTGGTGGAACTCAAGCAACAGAATGGAGGGTCACTGTGTTGAAGGAACTACAAACAATGAAAGGTTAAGGGACTTGAGAGACAGTGCATATGCATAAAACTTGTAATATAAATGGTAATAAATAGTTGTTCACTATAAAAATCTAACCAGAAAATCATTATATTCAAAGCCAGACTCATCCACATGGACTTAGATAAATTTTTGGATTGACTATTTGGAAATCTGTAGCCCTATTGCCTAAAGTAAAGGAAGGGTTCTTATTGCAGTAGCAAGTCAGAATGATTAGGAAATTCTCCACTGATGAAGTTGAGGCTTATCTTAACAGTATACAAGAAATCTTTATCTATATGAAACAAGCCCATGGATTTGCCACCAAATATGTATTCCAAGGCTTGTGAGAAAGGGGGAGAAATTGGTACCACCACTTGCACAATACTATGCTAGATTTAGGATTCAAGCAATATATACATATATAGGGTTCCTGTGTATATATGAAACTTCATTCAATTATTTCAGTGAATGTGGATGAACCCTTCTTACTAGGCAAGAGAGAATATATTATTGATGCCAAGGGGGAGCTCTCTAATCAGTGAACATTTCAAATTTCCTATCCGTGGATACTGTTAGGCTATAGTGAGGACTCAATCAAGAAGCCTATATTAAATGTTAGGAGAATTCTCTTTCTCAGATTTCAGGGGTTTTAAAACTCTGTTAGAGGTTGGTTGCATGAGTCTTGACAAGAATAAAATGAGGAATTTTGTTCAAAACCTGTAAAAAGCTTGTTTGTGGGAGGGTCAACTGGAGCCAGCATTGTAAATGTAATGCGCATTGTCTATTTTGTGAGAAACCAGTTGCTGAGGATTGGCATAATTCATGTTTAACAATATTTGCAGAGTAATAGGAAATACTTTCTTCATTGCAGATAAACAGGGGGAACTTAAAGTATTTTCTTGCTGATTGGGTAAATAATAGAGTCTATGCAAGTCTATTTCTGTGTATGCTTTTATTCTTATAAGGGTTGCAGTTTGCTGGCAAAGCAAAAATGTGGTACTTAATCATCCAATCATGCAGAATGAATTGCCATGTTTGAATGTGTTACAGAGTTTCTGTAGTCAAGATATTGTTTGCAGAAATAGGGCAAGGGATGTTTGTGCCCAAGCCTTGAAAAAATGTTTGTATGTAACACCATAAGAATATCTGAAACACGTGTCATATCAAGCCAGAATAAACATTAATGTTAAATGCCATTTTATCAGGTTTATATTCCACTAACCATGATGTGCTATGCTGTGGTATTTTTAGAATATCTTCTATACCTTGTTTTTTAATGTACCCTGATGGTTGCATCATTCAAAACTTATTGTTTGGTTCAGTTTGTATTCATCAGCTAAGGGTTCTTATTTCTCCGTCACCTCACCCAGTCCTGCTTATAGGGCTAACAATAAAATTAAGAACAGAAAATTACACTGGAACTAAGAAAAGAATTTTCTAAATGTTTTGTTTGAGAAGTTGTTTCACTTGGGGACAAGAAATTTATTATGTAAAAGAAAGAAGGAACCTTCAAAGTCTGGTTGTGAAAAATAATCGAAAAAATTAAGTTGAGTGATGAAGTGAGAGATGAGGTGTGCAGCTGACAGGAAGAGGGAGTGAGGAAGCAGGATTAGTATACTGTCCGACTTGAAGGGATAACAAAACCCATACAAAACTTAAGAAGGATGAACAGGACACAGGGTTAGAAATCTAGCTGATGTATGTCATTGGACAGTTCCACCTAAGAAGAACTCTCAACATTGGTTTTTGATTCATTCAAGAATAAACAAAAGGAGTACCATCCTAAGGTAAATTCATCATCATTATATTACAAAAAAATGTGGTTTCCTATTTCTCTTATTAATTATGTTTCCAACATGGCACTATCACTTAAATGGTTTCAAAAAATGGTAAACATCAGAGGATACTAAATTAAGGGAATAGAATAAAGGGTCCAACATTTCATTGTGCAGCTCTCTCAATTTTCCCATTTACAGGATACTTTTGGGGACCGGTACATTGTCCTGGTGAATAGAAAGATTGGTAATCTACTGCTAAGTAGGTTAAGAAAATTTACTCTACAAAAATTCCCTCTTTATCTTTACATACTTCCTACATGACATCATTCTATGTAAAATCCCTATACTTTTCCTACCTCTACCTCACTTTGTCAACATTCAACCCTATGTCCCAGTCTTCAACAACCCATCACCTCTGAGTACCCAATTTTATCTATTTTCTTGATTTCTTCAGAATTTACCAAACAGCTGCCCCTCCTCCCCAAGCATTTATAGCACTGGTTTGCACTCTTCTCTGACCATTTCACTTTCTCCATTCTTCTCAATAGTACATTTCAATGCCCTCCCATCAATACTCATCTTACTTCCACAAGGACAAAGTTTGAGAACCATACAAAGCTAAGCTTCAAGTCAGGGTTTTCTCTAACCTAATCTCCACATAATTTCTTAACACTCTGTCACCAACTCCTTCCTTTTCATAAATATTGCTTTGCTAATGGATTTCTTCTACTAATATCCTTACCAATATCCATTTTCTGAGATATTTCTTAAATAAGCAAAGTTTTCTGTGTCAATTTCAGCCATCTTAGTCATAGATTTAAACTTGACCTTTCTGCTTCTTGAGAATCTTGTTATTTTTATTTTCTTGTAATCTATACCCAAGCCAAACCTCCCACACTGGTCCTGTAGTGCTCAAAAAGGTTTTCAGTCTCTTGGCTAAGTGAATAATTAAATTCTGGTCATCAGTGAAGTGAGTTCTTCACCCACTTAATTTCATGATTCTAGAGCTACCCATGCCTTTTTTTTATTATTTCCTCCAATTATATGCTAATGAGAATGGATGATAGCCCTGTCTTACTCCCTTGACTTTGTCTGTCCATATTCTCTACCAGCTACCCTTGGTAGCTTACATTAAGTTTCCAGTGAGGTATCTATATTTCTAATCTACATCTTTGCAAAACTTCTATCAGTTTTGGCCCTTCTACTTTATCGAATACTTTCCCAAAATCTACAAGGTGGATGAATCTATCATGATCATGTCTGTATTGCCAGTATCCCAGTGAACCACCTTGCTCTCCCCCATGTCTAATTTGAAATTCATCTGGCCATAACAAGTGGAAGAGGCTAGATGGCATCGAGTCCCTAGTGGGTCGGGCTTTAAGTGGTGTTACTTGAAAAACACTATTGAGGCAGGAATTGGAAAGGCCACCTCATTTATATATTTCCAAGATCATGATGAGTAAAATAAGGAAAATGAATCATTGCAACTATGTGACTCAGCCCACTGGGGTGGGTGTCGTGCCTGGCAACAGGGCAGGCAAGCTTTCCATGGTCGTCGTCTCATGAAATCCTTGTGACACCAGTACCACCACTCCGGAAAAGACAACGAGAAGGGCAGGAATGATTTTGCTTGGGAAGTGGAATGTGAGGACAATGTTAAGCTTGGGAAAGTTAGAGAATGTAAAACTTGAGATGGAGAAGGTAGGAATAGATGTAATTGGATTGAGTGAGATACAATGGAGGGGTTCAGGAGATTATAGGGGTGATAGCTTTAGAGTAATTTATAGTGAGGGGAGGAAAGACAGTTTGGGGTAGCCATGATTCTGAGAGAGAAATTTGGAAGGAGTGTAGTTAAGATTGAACATGTTGGTGCGTTGTCTTGGTGAAACAGGATTTTCTTTTTCTGCAAATATAGCCGTTTTTCCACAAGTTCTGCCTTCAGCTTGTCAAGTAATGATGCGTAGTATGCTCCTGTAATGGTTTTTCCTTTT
>WURS02058771.1:0-10740 GCA_011762765.2 Rhinocypha anisoptera | reverse complement strand
CCTCCCCCTCCCCCTCCCCCCCCTCACCCCTTCCACCATTCCATTAATAAGGGAGCTGGAAATTGGAGGAGGGAGGTAGCGTGGCGAAGAGGGTGGGGCGAGAGGAAGGGGGGGGGCGGATATGGCGTTGTAGACGACGAGGCGGCCCCTACCGACTCCCCCCCCCCCTTTATAAGGCGATACCCCTAGCCAGTCTCCTTCTCCCGCTTCCGGTCCTACACCGCCTCCTCTATCTCCGCTCTGCAATCCTTTCGCCGGATATAACCTGTGCTGTGGAGGTTTCGCCGTCGGGAGGGAGCCCCCCCACTCAACGTCGCCTCCGGAATTGGCTGGGAGGATCCGTAGACGACCGAAATCCGTGGACGTGAAATGTGCTCCTTCTTTGTTCCGGCGATATTCTCGTTTATCTTGCCACCTTTCGTTTCCCGTGTCGGAGGTAAATACCAGGGGGCACGCTATTCGACCGGCTAATTAGAGAGATATGTTAAAATCTTACCACTTACTACCATTATGATACAAACTACGATTGAGATTAGGGTCACTGCATCTAATTGTAAGTGGAATACTTAAATTGACGTCAGTGACACATTTGTAAAAAAAATAGAAGTACTCCATGAAGTCCACGTTTACAAATTATCTCTTTGATTAATGAATGATAATTTTAACTTATAATGAAGTAATTAGTAGCAGGAAAAAATTTAAATATGCAGTACGGTGCATGGTGGCAGTGCAGTGCGAAGTGTACATATGTCTGCAAGGAGATCTGAATCAAGACTGTGTGTATGTATATAGGAACAGACTCTTAATATAGAATTACTGTCAAAATTTTATATTATTATTGCACATATATTGTACTTCTATTTAGCTGGTTTTATAAATAGCGTTAAAAAATTGCTAAATTTGATATAACTTATTATTTTATAAATGCTATATTGTTCTTTTTATTTTTCAGGTAAGTCCTTATTCTGCCGTTCCCGGTAAACAAGAATTCTCATAATTTGAGAGAAGGTATTTACTTCTGATTGATATCTACTTTTATACGTATATTTGAAAGTTAGGCTACAGCATGATATGAAATATATATTCAGTTCATTAAACGTAAGTTTTTTGGTATCTTAACGTTAACTTATATATTCTGTTTTGTTCATATCAAGCATTGGAAACAAGACTTTTTTTCTTCTCAATTGAAAATGATGACGGGTGCTGTATTTGTTTTTATATATACTATTTTAATCTTTTGAAAAAGAATTTATTAATGTAGTTATTAACTACAACAGTTAAAATAGTAAAGATCATTGCAGAAGTCCATATTTCACTTTGTATTTGATCTGTTCATTTTTATATAGCTATTATTAATAATATTTACTGTGATTTATGTCAATAAATTCATAAAAAAAGGATTATTATTTTTATTATTACTTTATTTGGGACTATATGTATGTAGTAACACTCTTATAAGGGTAGGAGTCAGATATTAATTAATTTTATTTGCAGCCCTTCATTTCATCATATTTATACGAAAGATTTATTTACTAAATATTCTCGAACCATAAAATATATGGATTTTTTTCGATAAATAAAATATTTAGATTAAGTCGAAAAGGGAAATCAGATACCAACACTTTTCACAACCTACTTGTTGACAACTGACGACAATGCTATTTAGCGTTGAACTACTCATGGCAGCTATCTTAACCGAAGTACTCATGGCAGCTATCTAAACCATAAATTTTTTGAGTTTATTCCTTTAATTTCTTTAAAAGTTTTCTTTGATTTAGAAGTCCTCTTCGGATAATTTTTCATCAATTGCTGATTCCTAATTTAATATACAGAATAAAAGCTGTACGACAGTTTAAAACTTCGAATATGTCTTACTTGTGCTAGAAAACGTGATATATCCAAAATGTGTTTGGTAGATTTTCAAACATATTGAGAAAGTTTTTAATTTGTTTCTGTCAGGAATAAGTGTCATTTTTAGAAACGGATGCGTCCCTTCGCCCTGTTCGTATATTCATAGCTTCTGAGTTGAAGACAATCAAAATTGGTAACCTAATTTTGCTTCTACCATTGAAGCTACACATCGAATTTCTCTTGTGACCCCAGTGGACGAGACACTCCCGTGAGGACTTTACCTTTTACCCGGTGGAGAATTAATCTGAATTAAGCTGATCGCATTACGCCTATACATGCCATCTCCATATTAAGCGAATCCCAGATTTAGAACCAAAAATAGGCAATCCGACAAAGAAAGTTTTTTTAAATCCCCTAACACGATAGTGGCGAAGACGGATAATGACATAGTCGAACTCACAAAAACGCAGATTTAAATGCAAACCCACATATGTAGACAAACAAACACACACACACTTGCGCGCATAGCTTTTCCTCAACACCTCCAGCGGCATTCAGGAAACCACCTTAGTTCGTGCAAACCCATAAACGCAATCAAGCCTCCGAGAGATGGCAGGGATTCGGAATGCAAAATACGCTCCAGGAATAAGTGTGTCACGTACGAAGGTAGCGTTGGGGAAGTTGGGCGTGGAAAAGGAAAAGAGGAAAAGGGTGGATTCAGTGCTGGAGGGACGCAAGCGGTTGAAGTCATGCGCTTCTCTGCTAGGAAGAAGCGTGGTGTGCAAAGACAAGTGGTGCGCAACAAGCGAAAGGAGTCTTTGAAATTGCACCGCATCTAACCCCCCCACTCCGCCTCCTCACCTGTCGGCCTTCTTCACACACTTCTCTACGGAAGCGTGGAATCCCTTAGAATAGTCTCGGACGCCCTCACTGAGAACTGTAACCTAGTACTTAGTATGCATCATCACATTTGGTGGATGATTGCGGATATCGTATATATTATACGTTGCGGATGGTTAAAATGTGAATACAAGATTAAGAAAAGACGTAACGCAAAGGGTCATTAAAAAAATTCTTGGTATTTAGGACAAGCCAAGGACCTTGTATTTCAGAATATTTATTCCTAAAAGTGAAACTTATAGGGAAACCTCATTGCATTATTGGCATTTAAGAACTCCGTGAAGAGTGCAGTATATTCGTGTAAAGGAAGAATTTCTCACCATAAGCTGCATTATTGTATGCAATTCCAATTGTTTCTCTCCTGCAACTTCTTGAATTCAAATAAACTTGTATTAGAGACTCTCTTTCATTGTGACCATTTTACTAAATCGCTAAATCCTAGGGTATATAAAAATGGATGAAAAGATACTATATACCTCAGACGACCAACAGGGAATTAATCTGTCATTGTGATCGCAACCGTCCGTGTTGATTATCCTCGAGGACCTTATGAAACGTTAGCACATACTTGCAGGATGTCTTGAAATATTGTAAGTGAATTATAAGAATGTTTGCAAACCACCTGAAACCTTATAGCTATCAGAGGTATCGCACATTTAATTTTGTGTTTGCATTAAGGACACGTACACTCTTAATATAATTACTCCCAATCGCTGTCGTTAATAATGCAAGTTTGCTCAAAATGGGATGTATGCAGGAGAAGAGAAAGTCCAATCAGCCACTCTAAGCTTAGTTTGGAAAGTAATATTCTACAGAAGTCACGGAGAATACGTATTAGGGAAGGAAGGTTCTTGTTTCGGAGTAAGATACAAAGAGGCGGAGCGTCGGGGAGATGTTGGAAAGAGAAAGCGGTTGGAAAAAAACACGTTAAGGTGGATATGGAGAAGGGAGTGGTGTGGTGGGTGGTAGCAGGAGGTGGATGTCGGATAGATTGATAGATCTTCTTCTTTTACGAGGGAGTTTAAGTAAATTGAACCTTCCTTCTCCCAACGGACCTTATTTTTTATTTCTGAGTTTTGTATATTTTTTCTCTCGACGAGTTTACTTCTCCGTTCATATGTATAACCTGCGGTTGCAAGCGAATTTGGAGCAGATATCCCGCTTCGCATCCACAAATTAAATAAAAAAAGGACATGATAGCTAAGACAAATTGATCGAGGGCTCATGCTTAGGTGTTGAGCCGAGGGGACAGAAAAATGAGTTCATGTAAATCCAGTTGAGGTAGGTAGTTGTCAATTATATTTAATTCCTCGTCAGATTAAAATTTTTAAAGGGAATAAATAGAAAGGATTTGGATTTTAATAAGCACTAACTGGATCACTGTAGAACTTACTTTCATTATTATTCATAGTATTAGCTAGGAAGCATATTTTTTCTTCTAAGTTTTCCACGTTATTCGTTTAAGGGTAGTTGCATATCTCCAATCAAAAACTTGGGCACTCATAAAAAAACGGAACAGAAAAGATTCCAAGTAATCGAAATGTCTAACTTGAGGAGAATAGATAAGATCTCATGGACAGAAATAATGACTGTAGGACGCTGTAGGGATTAGAGAATAAGGTAAAAATAATAGAGAACTTTGACCAGAGACCCCTTTCTTTTCTTGTACTTCATGAAAGACAGACAGTGACAGAAAGCTACCATTATTGAAATAATAGGATTATTAACATATTTGTAGTTTGATCCCCAGACATTTGGATACTTACCATTCTTTGTAATTAAAGATCCAGAGGATTAAGGAGCCAGAGGAACTGTGGATTAACAATTTGAATTTTCTTATAGTTTTTAAATATTACAAGTACCTGTAGTTTTTTCACTTTCCTCAACTTTTAAATATTTTATTGAACGAGTTACAGCAATATTAGCATTTATATTTGCGGGGTTGGTCAACGGCTATGGTCACTTTGCACCACTTTAAGCCGAAGACCTATTGAGCAAACACAAAACCCATTCTTCAGGCGGGATTCGAACTCGCGACTTTTGACTAAGCCGGTGTAATTATCAATATTTAAAAAAATCATAAAAGTGATACGCTCCTTTTTGGGGTCAATTTGTTTGAGAGAGATTTAGATTCCTTATTTTAATTAAAGTTAATTTTAAATAGCCATTGTCTAGGATTATTCTTTAGTAGTTAGAAACGCCATTTTAACATGTTAGCTAATCCTGATGGTGGAGATGGCTTCTCACTCTTGTCTGTTTAACCTCAACCCATAATCATGTACCAATTTATTTACTTAAAATCGACAAGTTCCTCTTCATCATTTTCATTCTCTCGCCTTCAAAACTGAAATTTCCTCCAAATAAGAATTAGTGTAATTTTTCTTCAACCCTTCTGTCATTATTTCATAATTATTTACTCCAGTACTCATTGGCAGCCATCATTGGAGAACCTCTTTGCACTAGGTAAAATATTTTTCTTTTCATCTCTTATGTCTCCATTTAGCTATCCATTTCATAGATTTTTTTCTGTAAAAGTATTTAATCTATGTCAAAATTATAGGTAATATATGGTATCTAATGATGGAAACATAATTGGTAGATGAATGTTTTTAAATTCCATATGTCCATATAATACAACCGTCTTTATAATTGTTTCTTGCAAATCCCTCTATAAGGAAACCTCATGGTAATCTTCAGGATAATTATTTAGAACTTTTCCCTTTATGAGTCAATCTTAGAACTTCATTATGAATTACGGACACGTTTTAATATTATAAATATTTGTTTCATTAAGTTTAAATCGGATTTATTTGCAGGGACTAAACGTCACTCAGTTAAAAATACATTACCGAAGCTCAATTTCTTTATTTTTAGAATGATGGAGTAACTATATTATAATTTGTGATAATTAGGCCTCTCGAGTACAAAAAACATACACCTTACAGCACAAACGCCGAAAACTAAGGTCACAGTGTGAAGGAAACATAATAATAATACAAATGTGCACACACATATGCATACAATGCTCTATCATTCAAAGTAATTATCAATAACAAGTGAAAGGGCAGCACCTAATTGCGGCAGCGCTCATGAGATAGTTCATTGTATGAGTTAACTATCGTATTTCTATCTCCATTTTATACTGATGTCAACATTCTGTATTCTACTTTGGTTAAGTCCGATTTTTGCGTTTGGTTTTCGCAGCGAACGATGGGGAGTGTGCCCGAGGGCGACGCGGCGTTCATTATCTAAATAAACTTATAATCACCACAGCGAAAGCACCACAGATGGAGTGTTTACGGGTGAACGTCCTTACGCCCACATTTAATGCGTCCAGTCACCCAAACTGTGGGTTGCCCTCGGGCGCCGCTTCCCTATCTATCGCCTATCGGGGATGGCACGCGACCCTGCATTAATTTCACTTTCGTGGGCGGCACGCGAGCCTAAAATCACTCCGCCTTCTCGCCGGATCCTATCTCCCGAAAACCCTGTGATCACTGCGCCAACACTCTCCCGGACAACGTTCGGGAAACAATCTCTCCAATTAAATCAGACTAGCCCGGGATTAGAAAACACACCCGTGCTTTCCTGGGACGAGGGAGCCCAAGAGGGTGGTCGGGAACTCCCCCAGGGACGGACGTCAATTAAGGGGGGGGGTCGTAGGAGAAATGGGCGTGGGTGGAGGGCGATGGACGACATTGAGCAAGGTCACAGCAGTAATTATTAATCGAAGGGGGATATTAGTTCATATCGGATGATAGGTGGCATTTTGGATTGGCCGAATATCTGGAGGAGGAATCCTTAATGGCACCCGGGATTTTTCACATTCGGTTTCAAAAAGCTCTTTGAGAGTGTAACACGATATTGTGAATTTCACATATTCACCCATAAAAAGAACCCAACGGTATTGCATTCGTATATACGAACGAACGAATGTCGCATATTCAACCGTCGTGCTGTGTGATTTGGAATAATTTTGAACATAGTACATTTTTTTTAACTTTCTTGTCCTCACAGTGTATGTAAACATTTCTACAGGGAAATTATTTATCTTTTTCCCTTTTTCTTTATATACTTGTAATTTTTAAGTTTGAATAATAGAAAGCTGTTTATTCACAGCATATCGTTTACAAAATTGATGGACAGCCTAATACATGGCGGATTGGTTTCTTTATATTGTATGAGATATATTACCTTCTAATCGAACCATGCCATGTTGTCAACCTCTCCTCATTGGATATTAAAATGAATTCGACTGAGAAATAGCTTCCTCTAAGGTGATGTTATGATATATGGTTTTTGTGTATGTTGCCTACAGGCTCTGGCCTTATGGCCTTCAATTAATCTAAGGAAAGCAATAATAAAATGAATATTGGTAGATATGCAATCATGAAGGTGTAAGAATTGAATTGGGCCCCAGAAGGTAAGGACCGTATAATTAGGCCTTAGATGAAATACATATAATGCAGATGTTATAATTAAGAACTATAAATATTATATGAAGAGGTTGGCAGATAACAGAATAGTTTTGACAGCGAAAATTCTTCGTTTTATACACGTTATGATGTGGTTTATTTATTTCAATTAATTAAATAAATGAGGTTATGTTTTCCCAGTGGCTAGAGCTATTCACTACTGAACTGGGGTCTCGGGTTCAAGTCCAAGTGACGCTACATCCACCCAAACCTCATTTGAGTGATTTAATGTGCGGCAGATCTTCCTGGGAATCCGCAGCCGTCAAGGGAAAGGTCTCCCTTCCCTGATGTGTGGGTTTCAACACGCCGTCGTTGGGGTTAGCGTTAGGCGGGATATATCCTCACCTATCAAATGGACCTTAAAGTAGAATAATTGGTTGCTTATTTGAAGAAATTATGAATGGAATAAGCTCGATTTTCTTCAAATATTTCATCAATGTAGTATGTAATGTATCCAGATGAATAATCGTCTCTCACGGGATCGAATGCCCTTAGTTTGGACTTGAAATGTCAGTTAACTAACCAACAGGACAGTTGAAACTTCGTGGACAGTGAGCGGAAATTATATGCGTGAGGCTTGGTGGGGAAACGAAGATAAAAAGCGAAGGGGGAAAGCGGTTTAGGAAGGAAATTTTCCGAGGCGGTGCGAAGAGGGAACAAGGAGGGTGGTGGGTGTCTTAGGGGAGGGATAATATTCAGCGTGAGAGTGGTGCCACCTGGCCCCAATGCGTCTAGACCCCCGCCCCTCTCCCCATCCACCTTCCCTCTCCCCCCGACTCCCTCACATCTGCGCCAAGCATCCTCTTCTGCCCGCCCTCCGCTCCCTGGCGCCGCCACGTTAGGGCCATGCGACAAGACGACATTTATACACGTAATGCCGATACCACGTAACCCTTCAGTTTCCATCCATATCTGTCTACCGCTTCGCCGTGGTTCGGACCGAAGTGCTCATGGCGTACAACTTCGTAGATGTACGAAATGGTCATTACTGGTAGTAAAACGAAATTAATGTTACTGTCTACAATACATCTTTACGATGTTGTCCAAAGTACGCATTTGCGAACGTTATTTTTTAGAGAAAAACGATTAACGCTCCTTTTTAACCTATACTTAATAAAATAATTTTTCCTTCGAATCGCAAAATCGTTTTTATTCTCTATTTTTTTGTGAGTTGAGTTCATTTATCTGTAGTCAAAAACACAAGTCTTTCAAATGCGTGCAAAAGTGAGTTTTACCTTATTTCTTACTATTTCTCTGATTTAGTTCTCTAACGCCGCGGTTGGATTTGCCGCTTCGTAAATCAATACAAAATATCAATACTGTTATCGGTGTAATAAATAATTGAGTTTATTCAGACGATCATTCCTTTTGACGCACACGTGATATTATTCATGCTGCTTTTGAATCAGTTTTTCTCCTACCTGAGACACGGGTATGAACTAAGTCAATGACACAAAGGCGACTCCTCAGTCGCGCCGGTATGAAGTCGTCTTCGACGTCGCTGTACAACCATGATCCCCAACGATTTTCCATAATCACATAGACATTTTATTTCTGCGAGGTTCATCGTGGAGACCGGATTACCGTGTGCTCCTCCACCGTACAGTTTGGTGCACTGCGGGAGAGACCGAAAGCTCTTCCCGTCATAAAAGAATCCTCTCCCTCTTCCGCCAATTTTCGAGTCTGCCATGAAGAAGAGAGACTGCCGGTGACAGATTGGAGATTGATAGGACGAGCGCCTCTCGTGGATAGAGGGCGAGGGACGTTTATGGACGGGAGGATCGAAAGAAAAAACGGGTAAGGGGAGAATTTGATATGGCTTGCGGCGAGGGGATTGAGAGTCGGTCATCAAAAGGTGTTAACGAACAAAATAGTCGTTCGCGAAAACGTACGGCCAAGTGCGGACCTCTCTTTGGTCGAGTTTATTGGGATACGGAGTCGTATTCTCATGCCCTGTGATGAGGACAGTCGATGTCCCAAGTCTCGGAGACACTTTACTTAGGAACATGTTGAACAGCGACAACCTGATGATGTATCGATGTCCAGTGGGCATCCGGGTTCATATATCTCTCTCTCTCCTATGGCCATGGATAAAAACTAGGAACAGTTTTTCAGGCTCTTATTTCGTAAATATGTTTGGAAGAAGGATGATGAAAGATTTTATTTTATATGGACAAGTTTTTGCACTCCAAAACAGAACAGTATTTTTTCTCCCAATATGCCTCAAAGCGTAATTTTCTAGTCATGAAAGGAAATTAATTGTTTAAAAGTCATTGTAGGTGAGATCCAATTATCCTTGTCGGGCGAGTTAAAATAAACGAGTTTAATCTATAAGTATCAACCTGAAGAAGTTACATCTCTTGTGAAATTCTTACAATGGAATAGTAGGGATATTTTTAGTTTAATTGCAAATTAAATCGATTGAATAACTTTTTCGATTTTCTTCTGATATTTAGATGTTTTTTTGAATATGGACTAAGGATACCAATAATTTAATCATTAGATACATTCTTTGTCATGATGAAGTATTTATAGACGAGTGTAGTCTCTCATAATGGCCATAGACATTTTATCAATTGATATAATTCCATATATTTAGTAATATTTTATTTACGCATTATTAAGAAAAATTTAAAAAATTAAATTGTCGTTCACCTGTAGTTTTCAGCGTAGTAACTATACATTTTTTAAAATTAGAAGAAGGAATACGTTTATGATACTTTTGGGGGTGACTAAATCAATTTGGCTCAATAGACTAGGACTCATAAATGGGTTCCTTTCCATCGCCACCTGTGGTTTCCGAGAAAGATCCTGTACCTACAAAATCAACTCCGCATAGTGGTTTCCAGAGGGTCACCGGGACATGAACCTGGGTCCTCCGTTCATGCGCTCTACCCAATGACGCTGAAACTAATATTTCAGATGAGTATTGTGTCAATTTTGTCACCTTGGCACCCTTCACTCTACAGATTAAAATACCCCGACAATTATAATTGAGCCTCTACAATTATTTATATCATCACATATACTTAGCTAGTTAATATAATGCACGTACAATAGTAATTACTCTAATCGCTATCATTTTTATTAAAAATTAAAATATTAATTAACCGCTATGTTTCTGCATAAAAATCGTTAAATGTTTAGTGAATAATAATTAATATGTGCAGGCTTGTATGGATGCGTTTTCACCACTTTTCAAACTTCCTGGCAGAGGCTTTTAGGATATCGTGTAGATAGATATTACGATGAATCAAGCAATATTGTTTTTTTAAACACTTGACGTTTGAAAATTGAATTCCTTTCCCAGTCTACTTTAACGTTAAGGCCTGGAACTCCAGTCGTCATTGGTAGATGACTATTGTACGGAAGGAAGCAGAAAAACATCTATGCGTAATGATTCCAGCGACTTGCTTTGTAAAAATGGAGATTAGGGTGGGGGGGGGGGGGGGGGGGTGGCCAAAATGCCGGGGGGAGGGGGGCGAGCGGGGGTGGGGGGGGGGGGGGAAGGGAG
>WURS02058751.1:0-10741 GCA_011762765.2 Rhinocypha anisoptera | reverse complement strand
AATCCATTTCTGAGAAAAAGGAATAACGTACTCCGTATTTTTCCACTTGATTTTTAATCTGGTACGACTAATTTCAAGTGGCAAGTGGAAGTGGAAGTAGAGGTAAGTGGAAAAATACGGAGTACGTTATTCCTTTTTCTCATCATTTACGTAGATTAGAAACAAAAGCGAGCCTAAGACACTTCCTTGAGGAACACCCGATGTTACCTTCGTTTCTGTGAAGCACACTTCTACTTTCACCTTTTGAGATCGACCCTTCAGAAAATCCTTAACCCAAGAAATTACTCTGCTATCAGTTTTGGAGTAGCAATTGCTGCATCTTTAGGATAAGCTGATCTTGATCAACTTTATCAAAAGCTTTTGACAGGTGACAATTATTATGACTTGAATGCAAAACATAAAGCAATGGCCAGTAAAGATGTGCGATTCCGATTCGATTCTTGCAGAAATCGATTATCTTAATACGATTCCTGAATATTTTGAATCCATTATTGTGATCCGATTCTGATTCGATTCGCTTCCTTTCCGATTCGATTCAGTTCATATTCCGATTTGATTGCGATTCAGTTACGACTTCGATTCAGATCCGATTCCGATTCAGTAACGATTCCGATTTAGTTACGATTTCAATTCAGGAACGATTCCGATTCAGTTACGATTCCGATTCGATTCACATGATGCGATTCCTATAGATTTATAGGATACGATTTTTAGAGCAAATCGATTCACACGATGCGATTCGAATCGATTTGTCGAATCGATTCATTCCTTTAAATCGCCCATCTCTAATAGACGGGGTTGCATGATGTTCAGTCTCTAGTGTACAGAGAAGCGGTGGAACGTGTGATAGCTAGCGTCCATCAGTGGATACGCATCGGGAGAAGAATACTTTTGGAGGTAGAAGATGCCCGAGGCATTTGAACATTTTCTTTCGAGGTAGAGACCTTGACGGTAGTGGGGGTTTAGGTCAGTGGTATTATTTTGGTTTACATAGGGTTCGTTCACGGCCACGGTCATTCAGTAACTCCTCAAATAGAACAAGGATCCAACAGGACGGAAGAAAGGTCCATGATCGTGAGTTGTACGAATGCCATGCGATTGCTGTCGGATAACTTCTGCGGAGATATTCTGTGGCCTTACCTAAACAGTCCCCCATTACCATTCGGCCCAACGATCCGAAAGTGTTTTATCCCGATGTAAAAGTCACTTTCAAGGCGATTGCTTGGGAAACTATGCATTGGGATGTTACTCGTTGAACGTCAAACACTTTCCGGTTTGCTATTATTATTTTTCATCTAGTCAAACGTGAACATAAGTTTATATAAATCGATTGTAAATATTTTGTAAACAGCCCGTCATAAATGGAAAAGCGCATTTCCCGTTAAATTGGATCATCTTACAGCCTTCTTTTGGCTGTCTCGGCTTCGGAGAAGGGCCCCTGGTCATTTCTATTTAGTCCGGATCGCTTTGATTTATTGGGAATAGGAAGAAAAGGTAGCTTAAGGTGTCACAGGGAAGATCAAAATTTTGTATGTATTTCGAAATTTCATTGATAAAAATTTCTATTTCAATTAACTTCATATTACATTCCTAAATGGGAACGATTTTAAGGAGGAAATGAATTAAATTGTATTGCATAGGCATATAGATGATCGCCGTTTAGAATACCCTGGAGATTAAAATGCCCCATTCCAGCCTACAGACCGATGGAGAGAGAACGTATGCAGCGTCAAAATGGTTTATTTGATGGAAAATGGATGTCGATGACGATAGATTATGAATGTCCCCACTCCTACGGTTGAAGTAGATAACGCGTGTCAAGCGAGCTGTCAGAGACGCTGGCTTCCAGCATCTTTCTTTGACGTGGGCTTCAAGAAAGATGGTGGTCGACAGAGCTTTGGAATGTGTAATCGTAAAATATATTAGGCTGAAGTGTGCCGCAATGGAATTACAATTCGCTTGAACTTATATTTGGATCGCATCAAACGACGTTTCCAAGAAATTAAGTTTCATCTTTTCGCGATTTGGTCATATTTTTTTGAGCTACAGTTAAAAAAGAAAGTTTTTTGTCAGTCCATTGGTAGAACGTTTGACTACTGAACGGTGAACCTTGGTTCAAAGCTCGGTGACGTCTCTGGACACCTCCATCTGCACCCAAGACTACTATTTCTCTAGGCACCAGATTTTTCTGTACAACCGCAAGTGGCTCAGAGAAAGGAACTGGTACCGCTTATTGCCCTGATGTGCGAATTTCACAAGCCGTTGGGCTCAGTATTGTGTGGGCTATTCTCCCAACAATCAAGCTGACCTTAGACTTGATGATCATGATTTTTTTTAACAAAAAGAAAATACCGCGACTTTGCGGTAAAATAAATTTACGTACGATTCAAAATACAAGTGTGTTGTATTCTGGAACCAAAAGGTTTTTCTAAAGCGCTTTATCTTAGCAGCTCTGCTACAGTTCGTGGTTTTACCACCAGTGGGTGCTATCGGAATAGTTTAAAATATTCAGTGAGACTTCGCTTCATGGCAAGTAGACAAAACGATCGTTTAATGGATTTAATGAAATAAATATTCTCTCTCGCGTAGATATGACGGACTTCAACTTGCACATTAGCATAAACCACATCTGAATAAACCGATTCTGGGGAGGAAATGCAATACAGAAATCGACACGCAAAGGAAGGTGAATTCTTTCCGTAACTGAATCTTTCTAAAGAAAAAACTTACGCAGATTAAATGCCTAGTTTTGTAATCAGTTCAATAAAGTTTTAGCAGGTCTCATCCTCCACTCTTGCTTCCCCTCTCTTTTAACTTATCATCAGACCATCGTTTATCAGAGAACGGATAACCTTTCGAATGTGACCTCTGAGACGACATCACCGTTATGAATTCCCAATCTGTCATTGCACCTCGCAAATTGCAGCCGTTCACACTCAGATAATCGCCAATCAATACTCAACGCTTTCATCGGGCTGTTATTGTTTCATTTTCACAATGGTTTCATCTTATGCTTAATAATAGTAAGTTTTAATTATTTCGAACTGTTAATTTCATCTGTTACATGGTTTTCTGCCTAATATTTTTCTTGATAGTTTATTCTCTTCACTTATACCGTAAACTGGGGTTGGGTTGTAACAAATTTTCTAGTTTTCTTTAAGTATAATGCTTAATAAATAAGATAACTCTAAAGTTATGACTAAAATTAAAATATTTTCATTCTTTGGCTGTATGATTATTCATATTAGGACTTATAATCACATCAAGTGTGACTATAATTTTAAAAAAATATGGCACAATTTCACCTTATGGGTAACTTAGGAAAGTTTTCCACTGAATGGCCACATGGAATAATATCTTTTTTGAAAGGTATAAACCTAACCTAAACTCGACAAATCTTTGAGCCTATTATCTAAGTTTTTAACATCCATCAATAATATTATTCAAGTGTAAATCAATAAATAAGAATTATATCTCATCAAATATCTTCTCAATATCGTACTTAAAACTTTATTTTACTTTTTTCTGTTCTGCCTTTCATAATGCTTTTACATATTCTACTAATAAAATAAATTATCATACAATTATATTTCACTCTGACATCCATTAGCTGCGTCTGAAATATTTTTTCTTAGAAAATAAAAAATAGAATATCTCTAGCATGAGTGATTCAAAGATAAGAGGTTCTAGAGTCTGCCGTCTGTAGCCTCTAGAGTTGAGAAGCGATTCTAAAAAGTAATAAAATACCCAAGTGACATCAGAAGTTAAATTTCGTTTTACGAGTATCGTTTTACAGTAACGGGCCTCCCTAAAAATATTCTCCTTTCCTAAAGTTGGTTACTCCGATTTGTTTAAATGACGACATGTTGTGGACATTTCGTAATACCTACTCTGGACCAAGTCTTGGTTCAAACCGGATACATCATCGGAAACGCCATTTGGGACTCCGGGCAACTTCGACTTAGAAATCTCCGTTAAGATATATAAGTTTCCCAAAGTCTGGAGATACAGGGGAAAGGATGAATAACCTAAAGAAGGAGATGAATCGGAAGGATAATACTGACAATGAGAGATAAAAATACTAGGAGAAAATGAAGAGTGTTAATGCGCAAATTATTGGAACAGAGAAATTACAGAAACAAATCTTTGAATGAACGTGGTGATGGAAATATACGAGAAGACGTTGGCTAAAAAAAATTAAAAATGACTTTTTATGGAAGGAAAAAATGAACAATATATGTTCTATATAATTTGAGAGAAACGAAGAGAAAATATATAGTAGTTCTATCAAAAGAGAGAGAACCGAATAACTAATTTTTACGCTTTCTTCGAATATTTTGAAGATGTAATGAAAATTAATGAGATACTCCGGGCTATTAATATCTCGTAATAATCATAGCTTGCGTATATTACTAATAACCAATAAGATCTGTTCACTTAGGAAACATTTATATGGCTATACTTTTTACTTAACTTTTTTACTGGGGGTACCTACATGAACTAATTCTGCAGTCTCCACTTGGATTTTTATTTATCATCAATTTTTAAAAGTTAAATAAAAATTCAACTGGAAACAGTAGAGTTAGTTTATTTACCCACAGTACAATGGACTTCCACAAAGTTCCTCCTGAGACAGAGTCGCATAATTTGGTGTCTATTTTAAAAAATACATATTTTACATTCAAAGTATTAGTATATTTTGTTAAAGGGTGCTTCGACGGTTCTGGTCATTTAGAACCTCTTAAATTCGAGGAAAAAAAACAATGTGGACAATATAACAACCTTTACCCTGGGTGGGATTTGAACCCTCGACCTTTGCCAGTTGTTGGCTGCTGCCTCCCATTAATTGACGCAATCATGTTGTGAGGTTTTTAGTGGGTATGGGCTAATCTGAGACCTTGGTCGAGTCCCACACTCCATAGGAACACCTTCCCTGGGAGTGCGTAAATGCATTTTCCGCACCAGCTACAATAAATAAATAAATAACCCGTGAGCGCGCTACTCACTAGGCTTCTGATCGACTTTTACATTCAAATACTTAAGATTGATCCACTTAAACACGTGGACAGTGTTTAAATAGCTTCAAAAATGAGTGCAGTTTTTTCGTACAGAAAAATAATTATAACAAAAACCACCCACTATCCAATTATTTATCTCTTGTGACATCATCGGTTCTTGCCAAAAGCGGTACGTTGCATACAAAATTGTGAGAATATGCATGCATTTTTCTTGCATAGCACATATCACTTATGACGGTTAATCGACCACAATTTCTAAGGGTTAAAGGCATCCCTGTGTTCATCCAGTGCTACTTCCCCGCTCCATCGTCCTTAAGATCACTAACAAGTTCGTACTTTGGCCAGCAGGCGAGCGCTGATCTTCATGGACCTCCCATAAATTGACGTCAATGCCGTGCTGTCTGAGTAGCAGCAACGCCGACGTTCCGTGACGGCGTTTCTTTAAACTATCTCTGTCAGATAATTAGGGGAGCGGTGGAGATTCGTTTGGCGTGGTAGTTCGATCACAATCAAGAATTTGCGTCATAGCACACGGATGCCTAAAGAGTAAATGACGACAGTATTTCTACATTCCTTTTTGACATTGCAAGAGCTTAACGTAATGATTTTTATCGCAATGATTCGTCGCATTCATCATGCGACTCAATTCCACCGGGATTTTAATTATTTCCCCTGGGGTTTTAAGATAGTCGTGAAACACTGTATTATAAAAAAATCGTCACTTTTTTGGCTGTGCGGTATTTTATTTTTTGCTTCTTTAATCCAATTACCAAATCCAAATTATAACAATTTATCACAGGTTTTTAACAAAAAATTGGTTTTTAAAAGCTCTCTAAACTATCCAATGACCTGTAAAGCTCACCATAGGTATTTTCGTCATTATTAGCTCTGAAATTCTCCATAATATTGTGTCTCATACGCCATTCCTGGGCTATGCCTAAGACTCTTCATCCCTTCTAAAATACTTTCACCAACTGCCGCGCCACAATAGCCTACTAGGCTATTACCCAAACAGCAAATAGGTATCTAATAGATATTGATAGGTAAATGAATAGATATATATTAGATATCTACGGGAGATATCTAATAGATATATTATTTTCCAAAAAATAGTATATATAATATATATCTATTAAATATCTTATATATATCTATTGGTAGATCATTGGATAGAAATGATTTAGATATCTATAGATATCTATTTGCTGTGTGGTGCTGGATATAACTGCATATGTCTAATATATATCTATCGAGTGGCTTCCAAATATATCTGATAGATATCTTTAGAGTGGTTGGGTATTTTCAGGCGTTACTTTGTGGAAGCGATTCATAATGAAGATGAAAACACTTGATTTTTCCACATGAAAATTTTCCACTTGATTTCCACATGCAAAGTCATCTTAAGGTCTTTTCTATAAGTCATTTATCAGTTATATTTCTATCTAGAAGTCATTTTCATGAAGATAACTTTGCAAGTCGAAACCTAGGTCGTATATAATAAAAAAATTTCATGTGGAAAAACCAAGTGTTTTCATCTTCATTTAGAGTGGTTCCCATAGATATCTAATAGATGTCTTTTGGGAGATATCTATTAGATGTATATATATTAAAAACCTAATAGATACCTATTGGTAGGTAGATCAACTACGGATTAGGATTCATAGACATGATTTAGATATCTACGGATAACTATTTTCTGTATAGGTGGTTTCCCTCGTATTTTAATTATACTCCCAATACAAGATTCTCTGTCGATGGTATTTATTAACTGACTCTTCACAGAAGTGATTGAATCTTATCAACTTGTTCCTATCCTAAATGTCTTCACATTTATCTTAACTACCTACTCTCTCTCTCTCGCGAAGTACCCGCTCAGAGACCAGGATGCGGACTAATTTTTACACCCAGGAATATTTTACTCGACGATTTTCCAAGAAAATTACGTAGTAATTTACGCACTAATAAATCATAAATGTGAGTACGTTAAAATATATGCCTGGTGTGGACGCACAACCTGCCACACGCCCTGGCGGCGACTTGCAGGGTGTCTCGTAATGAGTCTAAATCTGGAGACTGCAAGTTATAAGATGTATTAACATATAACCATTTGGATGTAATGAAAAAAACCGATGGAAAAGGAGAGCCAATAGTACTGGTCGCCAATGCTGAATTTCGCGGACGGCATAACTGTCGTAACAGAGAAACGTGAACACCTACAGGCTACCTTAAATACAATGAAACACGAACTGAACGAGTACAAAATTTGAATAAACAGGAAGAAGACTATTTAGCATTAGCATGCAAAAGAGAGAAGCTGGTTGCATACGACTCGCTACAAGAAGAGAAATTAAAACAAGTGAAATCCTTAACCTCACCTGGGAAGTTGGATGACATGGGACGGAAGAAGTTCTATACGGATACGGACATCAAGGGAAGATTAGCTCAAACTAAAAAGGTACTCATGACGAAGGGGTAACTGTTTTCGTCAAAGAAGATATCACACCAAAAAAAGTTTGTACGGAACATGGAACTCTATGAATCAGGGGCTTGGACCGTTGGAAAATCAGACCAGGGAAAAATAGAAGTCTACAAAACATGATGCTGGAGGAGGATGCTGAAGAAGAGGGATAGAGTTAGGAACGTGGAGGTGTAGAGAAGAGCGGAAAAAGATAAATCAGTTTAGAGTGCGAGCAAGGACAAGGTGGATAAGACAAGGACAAGGTGGACATTTCAAGTCTGGTTTAACTATAAGGTTCTTCAGACCGGGAGGAAGGGTATACAAGGATGGGAATGGAAGGGTAGGAGGAAGTTTAGGCTCATAAGAGCCTCTAAATGTGCTTCAACTAGTGAAACTTAGATAATATAAGGAGAGTTAAAAGGGAAGACCCCATCGGGAAAGGCCGAGGGACAAATACATGGAGCAAATTTCAAGAGACTAGAAAGAAGAACTACCAAGGAGTTTAGAGAGTAAGCACTGGATAGATAGCTCCAGTCAACCAATTTTCTGATTGAAGTACTAATGAATTGTGAATATTAATGATGTCTATTTAAATTTTTTAAACACTGTTCAATGGTAATGATGCTATAAATGGACTGGGAGAATGAAAACTGAAAAAGTTCCAATAAGAACAAGTCAAAAGATGGAATAATATTAAGACGAAAAATTTAAAATCAATATGCAGGTTCAAAAATGAGAATTATTAAAAAACGATACGAAATTAAGTAGAGCAACGGGACTGTGAAGGAATATGATGAAAAGAATACATCAATCCGATAAATAAAATCGCCAAGTTAAAGATGGCTGAAGATTTGAACAGGCGATCCGAAAGAGAAAAAAGGTGATATACGTGCTGCGGATCTATGTGCGACATGAAATATAAACATAATATTGACTACAGATGATATTAAATTAATATAAATTCCATTTGCCTATTTCGTGCAATACTTTAAGTTATGGACCGTAAAAGACTAATTCATCAACGGGACGAGCATATAGTATTCTCGTGTATACAGCTAAAGAAAATACGAAATGGGGTGTTCACATAGGTAAAATGCATCTGACCAAGTAAGAGTGTCTTTTTTGATTCTCTTGAAACCTCTTGGACAATAAGGTAGAAACATTCATGGATCCTGATAAACACCCAGAGAATTTTCCGTAACAGAGACAATAGGGGTACAGGAAACAAAATCCTGCCATACAAGCAGCATTTATCAGAAGAAATTAATGCTGACCATATAGAAATAGTATATCTGGAAACTTATAATAAAATCCTAATCCTTGGCAACGTCATCCTCTACCAACCGGGTTCTTGGGGGGAGGGGGGGGGGGGGGGCTTTCGTTCTCTACCTACGGCATGAATGTCTGTGTGTTTCGTACTTTTTACAAAAATGTTGTTATACCGGGAGTCGTAATTGGCCTCGTGCTTTAGTGTGGGCGATTGGAAAAAAAATAAAATGAATAGGGAGCTGTGAGTTAAAGACAACAACACCTTGTCAGCGAAAAGGGATGGATATGTGGCACTGGGAAATAATGAAGAATACATTATTAAAGAATGGAATCGCCGGTGGAGAATTCTAAGGAAGGTAGGAAGAAGAGGAGTAAATGTAATCGGGTAAATTTTAAGTTCAAATATTTTCTGAATACCATGATGAAATAACAAGAGAGGAATGTGAAGTCCTCTCGGGTTTTACACCGAGTCAGGTCGTTAGTAGAGAGGAGATTGATACTAGAATGGAGAAGAGATTGATACTAGAATGACGCATGATAACGTTAACTAATATATTATCAAAAGGCATTGGACATGAAGAATTAAGTAGTTTATCAGAGAACAAGACGTCTTGTAGAGTTTTTACTAACCATGGACCTACGGGTTTATTTTTGAAGTTTATAATGGAAATCATTACTCAATTTTAACGTGATATTTTAGCATTGTTGCATTATTATTATTATTTTATTCGAAATGATAAAAATGAATTATTATTTGTGAATTTCTGTAACCAAATAAGTTGTAACAAACTCTGGATTTTTTGTGATGTCCACTTTCTGAATCAAGGAATCTCAATTTAGTTCCAAAAATATATTTGAGTCATAATCAAAGGAAGAAACCATGATAAATACAACATTTTACTAAAGTCATAAGAGAATGGATATAGATCCCTAGGGTTTTAAATCCGCGTATTTTGAATTAAAAGACCTGTTATCATTTTTTGAAATAATACGACGCTATATAAAAATGATAACGACCTATTTTGCTCATCAACGGGAAAACTAAATGAGGAGCAGGTAAAGAAATTTATATATAAAAGGAAGTCATTAAAATAAATCTAGAATTCTAACTAACACCAGAATGATTGCAAAAGAAATAAATACAAAAGAAAATGACGCAACAAATACAACCAATCTTTAAGTAAAAAATATCACAAGAAACACTAAGAAAATTGTGTACAAGACAGTGCTAAGACCTGTTGTTCCATATGACTCTGAAACGTGGACACTAAAATCACAGGAAGAAATAATCAGAATGTGGGAAAGAAAGATTTTTAGAAGAATATATATGGTACTCTGATAGATGCAGGATATGGAGAACAAGACGTCGTAAGAGTAAATACAAGAAAAACATCGTTGGGATGAACAAGTGCAACGCATAGAGAAGAACAGGACGGTTAAAAAAGGAATAATTTTCAGGGAATAAATAAATCCTAATCCAATAACAGGACCATCACATATGTAAAATTTAAATTGAATTTTAATTTTTTGCGTTTTTTTCATGATGTTTATATTTAATTGCATAATATTTTCGTCGTGCACTTGAGTAAGACCTTATTGTCACAATGTTTTCTAAAGTTCCGTGGTACTTTTAGAATGGAAAATTTGTGATTTCCATGTTTTCATATGAAACCTTGTGCTCCTTAAATTTTGAATTTGCGATTACAGTGTACAGTAATAGGTGCATAATGGTTCGGCGTGTGGTATGAAATTTATGTTTGAACCAAAACTCGCACCACCGCGGAAAAGTCACGTGGTTTCAACGATGGAACGGCTTTCTCTCTCTCTACTGCGCAGCCAGGGGACTCACTCTACCCATTATAACTCTACGGTAAAGACCCCACCCACCCTCAATGTCCACCTGATTTTCGAAGAGTGTGCGAGAGAGAGAAAGGAAAAAAAATGGATTGGCCGTGTGACAAAAAATAAAATGTCCTTAACGATCTTTCGACGCCAC
>WURS02058731.1:0-10741 GCA_011762765.2 Rhinocypha anisoptera | reverse complement strand
AGTGTTCGCTTTATGCATTGGGATAGCTACACTGCTTACAATGGCTTGGTGTGAAAAGTGAAGCAAGTAAAACTTGAAGCAATACTATACATTGCGTATCAACACTGCAAGATCGATCTTTAGATTTCACAAATAGACAATGGTAAATGAAAAATATATTGAATAAAAATTATTATAATTACAAAGCAATGCAATGTTTTGGTTTTTTGATTTGAAACTGTTGCAACAAATATTCATTCGTATTGTGCAAAAACTTTTGGCTTAGATTATTATTATTATTTAAACTTATTCAACTTAAAGCCTGTTAGTTATAGTTTTCTAATTGTTAAATCAATATTGTACCAGCAAATTTTTTCATCACAAGTTCTATTTATTCTAGAAACATTTATGCCGGCTTCAAAACTTTCCGAAAGAACTTATAACAAAAACACTTATTTCCGTTATAACTTATAATATAAGTTTGGTTACCTAGGTATTTAATTTACACTAGTTAAGAGTGCCCGTAATTTTAGCATTATAATGATTGAAGGTTCGCAATTCCAAGTGTTTTGTTCTTTATTAAATAATTGTTTCTTGATCTAAATCATATTTCTAAATTCCTGGAATTTTAAAATAATTTCTTTACATTTTTTCTCCCAATAAACATAATATGGACAATTTGTCACAAAGTAAGTTGTCAATATTAAGATCAAATTTCAAAGTTTTAAAATTTAGAGTGTATTAATTCAAATTGAACAGTATGATAGAATATATAAAGTTCACATTAGTTTCACCACATTAAAAAAAGCAAATAAGAAGAGAAATTAGATTATATAATGGACCTATTCACCTGTCCTTCTAAGAAACAAACTTTTGTTAAAACTTGAGAGATAGCTATTCTCAGCAATATTTTAATTCAATTGAACCAGTATCCATTAAAATTTTTAACTCTAAGAGAGACAGGTGAATATGGTCCAAAATGTAATGTAAAAGTCAATTTGGTTGTTGTATGAAAACTTAGTTGTCAAAATGAAACGAGTCAGTGTGGTGAAACTGGTGGATCATCTAGTCGAGTCCTATGGCCATCACTGGAGGTATTCCGATCTGACAGTTTGTCTTCAACGGCGGCAATTTCTGGTCACTACACTAATCTGGATCGACTATCTCTACTTTTTGATGGTCGCTCTTTGGATACCAACTAGCGAGCATAAACTTCTCGCTCGAATCGGTGATTTCGGTTATCTCCTGCTCGGTTGGCAGTACCGTCATCTGGCCAACATTGTGGTTGGCTTCTACTTTACCCACTCGTTGATGATGGTCACCTATCACACTTTGGACCATCAACACCGATGGCTTTGGGATGCCAGCGAGGCGTTTTTCACTTCCAACTCGGTGATTCGCGTCACACCCAGCATGGTTGACACAGTGAAACTAATTTGTTTCATCGCCAATGCCTTTATCTTTCTTAACTTTCTACTCGTGCTCACGGTTCCACTGATCAGTGCTCACTTTTGGCAACTTCACTTCCACTTTACCGGATATTTCGTAGTGGTTGTTTCCGTCACTTTTCAGGTGGGTTTTACAGTAAACTTACAATCAAAATTTTAATCTCAAATCAAACTTGAAAAAATTTAGCGTGAATTTATCTTTCTTGTTTAGTTAAAATTTAATTATTTTTTACAACACTGTTAAAAATACTGTCTGGTTATAACCTGACATTGAGTACATTTCTGGTTATAACCTTACAATTTCAAAAATGCCAGCTTATAAGGTGACAATTTAAGAAAAGTCGGCTTATAACCCTACAATTTCAAAAAAGTCAGCTTATAAGCGTTGATTTTCTTAAATGTTCGCTTATAAACATACATTGTTTACATTGAAAGTCTATGACAAAAACTTGTCGAGTTATAACCAGAAATGTGCTCAATGTCAGGTTATAACCAGACAGTATTTTTAACAGTGAAGAGAACTGGCGCGAAAATTCGAAGAGTTATGCACAGCATTCAAATCGAATCGGAATAAAATTCGAATCATAACACAGGAAGTTAGATTCGAATTGATGATGAATACGAATCACAACAGTAAAAGTTAGATTCGAATCGGTTAAACACAGTGGAAGTAGCGTAACTCTGACAGTACAAAAATGTGGGTAGCAGAATACCAAAAATGACAGAACATAGAACACCACGATTATTATTATTCATTAATATATAGAAGATATTTTACATATTAACAACCGTGTATTTATAAAACAAATAAGCCTAAGCAAACTGTATAACTGTAAATTAACTGTAATTTTTCTTCAATTTACAGGTGTACCATTCGTCAATTTTTTGTTCTCAGTTCTACTTAGTAAATCATGTGTCAATTCAATTCTGTCGTCAGTACAGTCAGTGTATCCGGGAAAATCTGAGCCGATCCACTCGGCGATCGATAATCTTTGCCCATCTTGCCACCTTCACCCACCTGAACCGAGGGGTGCGCAATTCTGTGATCTACCTTCGACAAGAGTATCTCGCCCTGTGCTTCAGCATGTTTGGCTCGTGTCTCAGCATCTACTACGTGGCATTCCACGCTGACATTCATCGAGCGATCAAGATCTTGGCGATGCTCATGCTAGCTGTGCTGGTCACTGTGATCAACCTCTTCTCCTACCTGTCGAGTGTCACCGATTGTGAGGTGAAGTCACTCTCCAACTACCTCTACCGACGATTTGTCATCAGGAAACCACCGCCAACGCTTTCTTCCAACCACTCGGCTCAGGTAAGTACATTTTCAGTTACTAATTAAAGCTAAACTTTTATTTTTACAAGAAGCCCGGAGCTAAAGTATGATTCTAAACTTAACCAGCATTTTTGTTTGGGAATTTTCTCATACACTGAATTGTGTTACTAGTCTTGAAAGTGGCAGCAACACAAACCAGTGTTGGAGAAAGTTTCCGAATAAAAATACTGGTTAAGTTTTGAGCCATAGCTAGAGCGCCGTCTGCCCTTTAAAAAACGGCGGCAAAGCTGCCGAGGTCAAATTCGAGTTATCATAATTAGATTCAATATCATAATTCGAATTGATTCAAACGATAATTAAAAAGTTCGAATTCGAATCAAATTGTAAGAAAATTCGAAAAATTATACAAAAAATAAATTTTCTGAATAAAATTCGAATCATAACACAGAAAGTTAGATTCGAATTGATTAAGTATAGTGAGAGTAGGGTAACTTTTACAATACAAAAGGATAGCAGAAAACTAAAAATGACAAAACATTGAATCTAAAATGAACATAAAATGACAACTATATTATTCATTAATATACAGGAAAAAATTATTGACATTTGGATCTTGGCATTTATTGTAAAAAATGCCAAAGTTGACTTCTTTGTACATGTTCATAAGAAGAAATGTGAAGGAACATTTTGGTTTTAAAGGAAAAATCCTAAGCGGATAAAACTTAGAAATTTCCATTATATTAAAACTTAATTGATTTGCTTTTCTATTTTTTTTGTCCTTCACCCAACTTTTACTTTCTCCATTCTTTCTTTATCTTCTTCAATTAAAGTTTCTAAACTCTATGTTTACATTACAATGACATTTTTTCTGAATATGAAAATTTGAATTTAAAATAACGGAAACTTTGAATTAAGTAGGAGCTTCCAAATTGCAGTCTTATCTAATTAATGCATTTTTGTTTATTCTTTTTATCTAATATATTTTATTTTTTATTATTACTAAAAGTTGATCAACATTCTCGAGTGTGCCGATGGAACTACAGTTGGCTTGGATATTTTCGGGATGCCAATCAATGAAAATACCACTATCAAAGTATTGAATCAATTTTCTAATTTACTTTATAATTAATTCAATTCAATAATTGAATATTTATTTCATTTTCTTCTCCTTAGTTTTCCACTTTTTTCTTCACCGTTCTTGCCATTGTGATACGCAAATTCTAAATACAATAAAAAATACCACTCACCATGAAAAACAATTTTCATCATCATAAGTCAAATTTATTCAATTTTGTAAATAATAATAATAATAATAATTAATAAGAAACATAATAATAATAATAATGATAATAATAAGTTGTCATCATCATCATGGTTTTCAAGGAAAAGGTTTACAGAGATATATATATATCAATATACAAAGGAGATTGCAGTATCAAATGGTGGTAGGGTAGAAAGAGAAAAGGGGTTAAGGTACAGAAAGAGAGGAAAGAGAGAGGCATCTTTGTCGTTGTCAAGTGAATATATAAATAAGTATAATATATAATAATAATATATATAAGGTGATGTAATATATATAAGTTATAAAATTAAAATAAAATAATATTTTTTAATATTTATATATATATAATATATAAAAGCCGTTAATAACAACACTAAAATTGAAAAAAAGTAAAAGAAATAATAATAAAAATGATGTCTGCATGCATTCGTGGTCATATTGGTGTTCGAAATTGTTCAAATTCAGAAGGAAAGAGGAAAATAGTGTGAAAAGTGAGCGTGATGCTGCTGGGCAGGGCATGAAGGGGACAGGGGGAAGAAAAGCAGTGATGAAGTGACAGAGAGAAAAAGAGAGAGTGGTATCAACAAGGTGAGAGAGAAAGAGAGAGAGAGAGAGAGAGTGATAAAATTCATCTAGGGTGTGTTTGAGGAGGGGTGGTTGATTGCTCGATGGCCCGAGTGTCTTCTTTGGTGGCATATCTCTATACATACACATATAATACACATTCATTCACACACACGTACAGAATTTGCAAGGTCTAACTAGGATTTCCAGTTGTGATGTGGCAGAGAAGATGAATGTCCTCGTGCATGACTTCCGGAGTTTCCCGAGGCATTGGGCAACATTTCCATCATCAATTGCCTTTGAAGTGCGGCGGCGGCCGCTGTAGAAGCGGCATTTAGCTGAGAGGATTGCGATGTAGTGGAAGGCTTCGGGGTAGCCAGTGATGCCGCCAAGAGACTCGAGTAGAGGAAGTTGGGAAAGTTATTCAGATTCATCAGCTGTGCCATCGCATTGTTCGAACTAGACGCTGCTGCGCCCGACAACAAACCCAACTGTTGTGCCATCAACAGTGACTGAGCAGGACTGACCTTCTGAATTTGCTGTAGGAAAGCCAGAATTGCTGCGGTTTGAGTGGCCGAGTTGGTGGCGGTGTTGGCTAGTGCCGAAAATGGATTGAAACTGGTGCTGGACGCCGCTGTCGGAGCAGAACGTGACGAACCACTGTGAGCCGCCGGTGGTGTCGACATTTGATTAGCGGTAGTGTTGCTCGATGCACTCTGTGGCATCATCATCGCTGCCATGGCAGCCATCTGCGCCGAGAGTGACGAGATCGACGAGTTCGAATGCACTTGTTGTTGCAGCGAGGCCAAAGACGACAAATTGGCCGCAGCAGCTGCTGCAGCGGCCACTGCTGCTGAATTGCTGCTTCCACTGCCGTACAGATTGTTATGTTGAGATGAAAGATTCGAATTAGAGGAAGGTCGCTGGGTGGGTGTGCTACTTTGATGGGGCTGATGTGCAGTGGGAGTAGGTTGAGGGGTGGGCACTGACAACGCGGGAGACATCGCGCTCGAGGGTGGCGTGATGGTACCGGCAGCTGCTGTCGCCGTGGCGATCTGCTTCTCCAACTCCTCGAAAGTCTTGGAATAGCCAGCCATCTCCTTGGTGAAATCCTCCACAATCACCTTCTTGACATTCTTTTTGACACACTTTTCACAGATCACCGAGGGCTTCGAAGGGTTACTTCGATCTTGCCACTTCCAGACTGGCGTGAAGTCGGTGCCACATTGCACACACTCGAACGGCTCCGGCGGTGGATGTACCTGGTTGTTGCCGGTTAGGTAATCCACCACGTTCTCGAGACCCATGTAGTAGATGAACTCGACATTGTTCGGATTCGGAATAAAGTGCATCTCGGCAGGCATCACCTTGGGATGAGGTACCTTCTCCAAGTGCTTCCTCATCATATGCTTGTAGCTAGCGAGCTGCTGTCGTTGTAGAAGCAATTCTTTATTTGCTTCATTCTGAGCAGCAGTCGCTGCAGCCGCAGCGGCACTTTGAGATGATATCTAGCAACACAAGAATTAAAGTGGTAAAAAAAGTGAAAACAACTAAGTCAAGTCATTACCAGATTGAGTTTGGAGTTGGACGAAGATGGTGACTGATAGTGGGCGGTGTTGGGTGGAGTGGCCATCGAGGATCTGTTGAGACTGGAGCGATGTGCGCTACTGATGTTATGAGTATCATAGCTTGATCGTTGCTTGCTGCTGCTCACAGGCGCACCGTGCATCGATGGTGGCGGAAGGGGCGAGTTGAGGTGGTTGTACGGCGATCTCCCAACACCCGAGGACCCAAACGGTGGATTGAGCAGTGAGTTGCCTTTGCTCGACGTCTTCGGCATGTGAGCCTGCATCGGAGTCTGATGACCCGCCAGGCTGCTTTGTTGATGATAGTTGTTCTTGAGATTCAATGCACCACTGTGAGCCGCATTGTTGTTCACCAAGTTGTTGCTCGACTTGTTGGAGAAGTTGAGTGCTGCTGAAGATCCGCTCGATTGCGACATCGACTGCTGATAGTTGGCCAGCAAATTCAGCTCACGCAGAGTGGCCAATTGAGCCAGACTAGTCGCATTCGGAATCGCATTACCATTATTACTATTAGTACTATTATTGGTGAGATTGGTCGCGTGGCTATTCGTACTGTGATTGCTCTGACTCGTGCCCACATTCTCTTTCAACTGACTGTGTCGCATCTTTTTGAGAAGCAACAGCTTCATCTCTTCATTCAACAGACGTTGCTTGAGCCGTCGAATCAACTTCAACTTTCGAATACGATCCTCGCGACTTTCCTTCTCATCCTCGGCGGGAGGTGTAGGTGGCATAGGCAACTCTTCCTCGTCCTCCTCGGAGCCAACACTCTGTCCCTCCACGTGATTGCCATTGGTATACGCCATACGCTTGGTAGGCAGTGAGAGATCCTCCGCGGAACATCCACTCGAACTCTCCCTCCTGGCACGTTTTGCTGGCATTCCGTTGGAGATGTTCTTCTCGGTCAAAGGTGGTCGCGAGGTTGAACCAGTCGATGATAATGATGATGATGATGAGCTTTCTTTGCCGTTGAGGAGAGTTGACGAAAGGTCAAGAGTGACATCATCGGCAGAGCCAACAACCACTTCAGTGATGACATTACTTGCTGTTGTCTGTTGTTTTCGGTTGGCAACCAGTGACAAAGGCGTGGTCCTTTCCTCACTCTCCTCGCTCGATTCTATCGTTGTGTCTTGACTCGTCTCAAGTTTGCTCACCTCCGACTCGAGTTCACTCTTCGATTCATTCTCACTCTTCGACTCATCATCATCATCATCATCTACCGCCAATTCAGCTTTGTCGTTGTTCGATGATTCTTCTACCTTTTTCACTTCTTCTTCCTCGTCTTCATCATTCTTTGATAGAGAATTTGATGAGTCTAAAGACTCAACAGTTCTTTCCTCCTCCTCCACACTTGGATCATTTTCAACCGATTCATCGTCAATTTTCTTTTCTTTAACTTCGCGTGAATCATCATCTTTACTTAGGTCTTGAGCGGGACTCTCATCTACTTGATCCACTTGGTGATCGGCATCAATTTCCATATTGCTTTCCTCTTCCATGCCTTCACCTTCAACATCTTGATCATCAACATCCATTTTGTCTTCCTCTTTTTCTTCTACCTCATCCTCCTGTCGCTCTTCAATCATTTCGGAACTTTGACTAAGCTTTGAGTCTTCTTCTTCCACTTGCGGTCTGACTTGCAACACCTCAGAATTGAGCTTTGACTCTTCTAACCGTTCTTCAATTTCCTCCGAACTTTGACTAAGTTTTGAGTCCATTTCTTTTACTTCTTCATCATCCTGTTCTTTACGAACTTCAACATTTTGACTCGACTTCGAATCTTCTTCCTCATCTTCTTCTTCCACTAAATTATCCTTTTCAGCTTCAGCTTCAATTGCATTTTGTTCTGCTTGAAACAAAATAAAATTGATTATTGATTGAAAGATTAACAAAAATTACAATATACCATAAGAATCAGTTGGTTGATCTACTTCTTCAATCTGGCCATCGGTGGACTCCAGCGAAGAGGTTAGATCCACGCTTTCCGGTGCCTCACTCGATTCCGGTTCGAGCTCGGAACCAATGGTCACATTGCTCAAATCCTCTTCCTTCGGAGTTTCAGGTTTCTCCTCACTATCTTCGTCTTCGTCTTGCTTACCATCATCATTATTCGTTATCTCTTTATCCTCTTCATTTTCTTCATCATTTTTATCATCAACATCTTCTTCTTCTTCTTCAAGTTCACCATCAAGATCAGCATGACCATTGGTTGCAGGTGAAGTTGGTGAGGGTTGTTGTTCCACTTGTTTCACAATCTCCTCCTCCTCCTCCTGGTTCGGCTCATCAACGTCAAGTTTAGCTTTAGACTCGACCAAAGAGTGTTGAACAGAGAGTTGCTCGCCATCGACATCGATTGGTGACTTCATCATCTCTCTTGACACGGCATCTTCATCACCACTTCCCTCGGGCAGCGTATCACTCATTCTTCAGTGCCACTAAGGTTGCACTAAGAAGGTGGTTGGTACAACAATATATAAACCAAAATATATATCCTGTTTGGAATAGGGAGGACAAAAGAAAGGAAGAAAAGATATTAACAGTTAGAATCATCATCGATTTGTTCCGCTATAATCATAACGTTACCTAGTTATATGCTAAAAGTATATATATTTGACAAAAACAATAGTAATAAAATTTTAAAATATTTCCTATATATATTTTAAATATTCTTCTAGATATTGCAAATAATGGCGCGGAGTGTTGTTTTTTCTCTCTTCACCACCTCGAGAGGGGGTTCACATAGAAACGGTGAGTATGTGTGTCAGTTTTTGTGGATCAATAATACAAATGAAGAAAGGAACAAAATGTTTCAGAACACCAATGATCAACAACAACAACAAAAGTTGAGGTGATCACAATGATAAGAGGGGGGTTTCGATGACGAGACAATCAGAATAACGAGACAAGATATATAAATAAAAAAGAGAAGGATAAAAAGGCCACCAGGATTTTTTTGTGTGTGAAAGTTGTGTGATCTTGGATTACTGGGTAGATTGAACAAGCACACACACACAATACACACAAACAGAGAGGGAGAGATAGAGAGAGAGAGAGAGAGAGAGAGAGAGAGAGAGAGTGGACTGGACGATCAAGTGATCGGAGTGAGCATCACTCACTCACTCACTTTAATCCACAAGGATGTGACGAGTGCACAGAGTTTTTCTCCGCTCTCTCTCTTGCTATTGTCGTCAGAGTGTTTGATGCTTGATGGTGTGGTAATTAATGCACAGCTAGCGATCGAGAGTGTGTGCCGCCAATGCGACGACGATGCAATCCAATCGAGAGCGTGATGATGATGTTCAAATGATGATGGTCTCTTTGGTACTGTGATTCTCGTACTACTTTGATGATTCGTGAAACAACAACAACAAACAACAAACACAACAACGTTGATGTCCAATGCCACACGGCAACAATCGATGTGTGTCCGTTATTATTATATTTATTCCAAAGTGGACTATTTCACACACTCACAGATACACACAAACACCACCAATCAGAGACAATCACCGAACAAGCGAGCTGCCAATGATCGGCTAATTGAAGAAGCGTCTAGGTGAGGTGTCGGGGCGAGCACAAGAAACATTGGGTGTGAGAGTAAGAGAGAGAGAGAGAGAGAGAGAAAAGTCCGACACAACAGTGTGTGTGTATGTGAGCAGTGTTTGGCGATAGTTTTTTTGGGAGAGTGAGTGCGGGTAAAGTTGAGAGAGAGAGAGAGAGAGAGAGAGAGAGAGAGAGAGAGCGAGTCGAAACATTAGATATGCTCGATCACAGTTGACATTGTTTGCGGCGGCACTGGGGGATGCAGCAGCACACCGCGCCGAGACTCTCGGTGTATGTATGTATGTATGTATTGGAGTAGTGGAGGCGAGAGAGAGAGAGAGAGAGAGAGAGAGAGAGATGGGAGAGAGAAATGGGAGAGAGAATAGGGAGAAGGGGGAGGCGAGGACAAAGCGATCGGCGAGTTGAGTTGTGCTTCCACACACAGGCGCGCGCTCGGTCTGTCTTCCTCCCGGTGCGCGCGTGCCAACGATCGAGGATCGGACGGCGAGAGAGAGAGAGAGAGAGAGGGAGAAATTGAGAGAGAGAGAGAGAAGAGAGAGAGAGAGAGAAATTGAGAGGGAGAAATTGAGAGAGAGAGAAAAAAAATTGAGAGAGAGGTAGAGATTGAGAGAAAGAGAGGGAGAAATTGAGAGAGAGAGAAAATATTGAGAGAGAGAGAAAATATTGAGAGAGAGAGAGATCGACTGGTGTGATTGGCTTCTTCACCACACAACCACCACCTTTTGGGGGAATTGATCCCGAAAAGTACTGATGACCGGATGAGGATACCCAACGGGTTAATATTTTTCGGTATATCTTAACTCCGATGGCGCCAAGATTGGATTCACTTGGTATATAATATAAAAAATGTCTGTGTGTGTTTTGAGTTGTGGTGTGGTGTGTGTAGCGTACAACCCAAGCAAAGTGAGTTCTATCTCTCTCTCTCTCTCTTACTATCTCTCTCTCTCTCTCTCTCTCTCTCTCTCTCTTACTCTCTCTCTCTCTCTCTCTTACTCTCAGTGGCGATGCTACAATTAGTGCCGCTGCTGCTGCTCGCGTTTAT
>WURS02058720.1:0-10742 GCA_011762765.2 Rhinocypha anisoptera | reverse complement strand
AACGAGGGTGGGGAGGGAGACGTGAGGGGCGAGAGGAGAATGAGGGGAAGGAGGGGAACTGGCCGCCTCCCGCCACAACCGCTCCAGTGCTAAGGAGGTCGCAGTATGGAATGGTGATTTCAACGCTCGGGGCCCAACGCAGAGGGAAGAAAACGGAAAGTTCTGCATCCAAAGGACTTCGCGGGTGCAGGAGGAGGAACATGAAGGAGTCCCTGGTGAGTTTTGACGGCTACCTGCAAGTCCCTGTGCCGTCTGTCAACCTCTTCGGAGCCACCGTGGCGCGGGGTGTGGGTGGAAGAAAGAAAATCTGCCGCAGATGGATTTGGTTTCATATCTGGTTGAGTTTGGTTTCATTGTCTTGAGGTAAAGGGAGGATCTCGTCGCAGTAACCCTGTGATACATCCCCCCTCCCACAACACGACCGGGGCGAAAAGGGAATCGCCTTCGTCGGGAAGTGTGTCTGTGTCCGCCTCTGCTGCAGTCTCCGTTCGTGGAACTCCCCACTACCCAAATAGGAAGTGAAGGTCTTTTTCGTTCGGGGGGAGAGAGGGAAAGAGGGAGAGAGAGAGAGTGAAGGAGTCGTGCTCGCTTGTGGGTGAAATGCTGGGCGATCGGGCGGAATGGAGTCGGTGGAGTCTGCAGTTGCAGGTGGCCCCGGGCGCCGGATCAAGGGGCCCAGGGCATCCGTGGATAGGTGAAGCGTGGGGTTGCCCACAAGCAAAATCTAGCTTGGAGCTAGGATCGGTTTCGGATGGATTTAACTTCACGTTGCGAAACAAGATATTTTCTTAGATCGAACATTAGATTGGCTGAATTAGGAGTTGTTTCCCAACAGATGCCTGGGGCAATCGCGGATAGATGAAACGTGTGGTCACTACGATTCTGGAAAAATTCAAAGGAGGAATTCTGTTATGGAGGGAAACCATGTTGTTTTTCGAAACAGCATGTTTAGTATACAATGGAGATACGCAAGTGCCTGGTCCGCCTACATAGAGGCGAATGGAATGTTATGTTGGAGAGCGCCAGCCATAAATGAGAGAAAATAAAATTATGTCCGGGGAAAGTGAACAACGCAGCGATCAATTCAGTTAGAAGTAGAAATGATAACATGGATCTTATATTTAGTACGGCTACAGTGAATCTGAATATGTCGTTCTGCAATGCGAGTGACACAAATATAAATAAGCACATAGCCAAATCCATTGCCTTGAATCCTGTATCCATGTAATCTGGTCAGTTACTCGCCGAAGGTCTAAAATGGATTTCATCGACTCAACACTGGCATTTCGCTTGGAGGGCAAACTGAACCCGCGCCTCAAGGAGCTTACTTAGCCAGTGTCGACATGGGCGTGGAAGGCAATCAAGGATTTTCTTCACTTCTAACTTTTCTTACAGGTTTTCCCTTAGATTATACGTCGTCCCTTTATTATCCAGTCCACACGCAATTCCTATAGGACACTTAACTCTTTTAAAGAAACCATGTACTTTGTGAGGAAAGCATTGACAATTTCTCATCTTTTATAAATACCTATCAATATTTCGTGTTTTACATAACACATCTCATTATCACCGATGATCGAAGAGCATCTGTCAACCTTAGGATCATTAGAGAACATTTATAAAATATGGGAATGATGGCAATGCGGCGTCCACTGAAAGTCGTAAATACTGAGATGGAATTGGCTTTAAAATGCATCACGCGTTCCATGAAGAGTGCGCCCGAGGAATATCTTGTAACCCACGGACTCATTTCCTGCGAAATCTCCGCATGTGTGGCATATTGATGATGCTCGATTCTTCGCGTGTAGAAACAACGCTGCTAAATCCAGATTCAGGGCGGGTGTCCTTTCCTTTTAAAGGCAAAGAGCCGCTCTAGGGCGAGCCTCCATGAGGAAAACTCGACACACCTACCATCTTTGAAAACAACGGCCAGCCGGCGCAAAAAGAACCTTTATTCTGCCCAGGTAAAAGGGTATCAAAACGACCAGTCTGGATGGGTGTCAATATTCATCGTGTCTCATTTCGAATGAATAAAGCTCGCGTTACCCGATATTTTCTGGCGCGGCGAGCATGAGAAAGCGGCGATCGTGTTGGGCGTCCTTGTTTTTATTTTTCGTTTTCTTTCTGCTAAAAAAAATCTTATTTGTTACTCTACCACGGTGACCTTGGGGTTGCAACGGGGTTGTTCTTTCACGATGGTTTTGAATGCGTCCCTCCCTCGGCTCGTCGCGAATCACAAAGGCCGTGGGACGTCCTGCGACCACGCAACGCATACATTAGCGTCCGCATGCGATTTTTAATGGCATTTCAACAGTGGGCTGGATGCGGATGGATGGCATTCCTGAACGATTACGGACAAGGTTCTCTCGTCGGGAGGGGAGGCGCGGAGGAGGAGGCGAATGTCGTCAGAGAATCTTCCCCGTATTCCACTCCCACCATTCGTCATTTTTCTATCATTTCGAGTAACTGGGACTACGATATTGCGATGTATCGACTTGATGGTCATATGATACTGCACTGCGCGACACCACACACGCGGCGCGATGCGATGACAACCTGGTTCATTGAGATGAATTTGGAAAGGCGATGACGTGATCGAATTGTCGCAATTAAATTTTGAAAAACAACGTAATGAGATTACGTATGATAAAGATAGAGTTAAACTACCGGTATCTTGGGCGAGATTACGATGTATCTCCTGTGATTCGTGACTCCCAAAACCACATTGCGATTTGGAAATGCCGATCGAAGCAAGATAATCACACTACGGCATACAAGAGATGGTGGGATATAAATTAGGAATGTGCAATTTCATCAGACGTAGGCGATGACAAATGTTAAATTTATAAATTACAAGGGAATGAAATAATGACAGGTGTGAGGGAATCTTGGAAGGCTGGTACAAACCAGTCCTTGGATTGATAACATATGATACAATATATGTTATGTGTTATCACTCCAATATTATATACTGAGTTTGTGTTTGATAGATATATATAGACACGATCAATATGTAATCCATAATTCCCTTCCTTTCTGAAAACTGAAACATATATGTTTCAAATATTGATTTCTTCTTATACAAACACATGCATATATATTGAAGTACACTTTCTCACGAGAAACCTAGAACACTTACACTTTATTTGTGTTCTACGAGTATGTTTCTCGTGTGCTAGTGTAGTTTGCAAGTATCTACAAGTTTGGACTCCCCATCGTATTGGTTATACGTATATCTACATATATATATATATATATACATACATATTTGCAACCACATAACAACAGAAATTCACAGTTTTATTTCTCTTCAACTTCTAATACGGAGAAATATTACCAATCTCAACACCATGAATTCGTTTTCCATTGCTTGTTTGGCCAATCTTGAAGTCGGCTTAGGAGATCAGGAGGGGATTGAATGAGTAATTAACGACATTACCTTCAAAGTATTTTATTTGCCAGACGGTAAATGTTACGAATACAATTCCTTACACCTACGCTACAACGATTTACACCGCCGTATTCCATAACCCACCTCTTCTCCCACCTCTCTTCCTCCTCCCTGCTACTATCACTCACTTTCTTTTCCACATCTTCGGCCCACTCCTTCCCGTTCAACGTATACTCCGCAGCATCTCCCACGCAATTCACGCACGTCGGTTGCCCCGTCCACACTCCCACCTCTCTTCTCTGAGGAGACTCTCCTCCTCCGCTCCTCTCTCGACCCCTCACACTCCTCTCTCTCTCTCTGTGCTCCGACACACGCTATTGCCGTTAACGGTTGATACACCCAGTAGAGAGAAGAAGGCGAGGGGAGGGAGGGAGGAAGTTGAGAGCAGGAGGGGAAGGAAAGATGTTCTCTCTCTCTTTCTCCAACCTTATCTCCCCCCTCTCTCTTTTTCCTTCGGACTAACCAATCACCCACCCTGCTCCTCTTTCGCCTCCCATTTCCCTCCAGAGTTCGGTTAAAGAATTCCTAACCGCCTGAGGAATTCCTCTTCCGCGGCCGTAAAAGGTGGGAGGGAAAAATTGCGGCAGTTCGCTCGCAAAAATGCACTTTTTCTCAACGGCCACCCCAAACCCTCTTCCCCTCGGGCGCCCTCCGCCCTTCCGAGGCATTTCTTCGGGCTCTTTCGCGGATGGCAGGCGGGAGGGAGATTCCTCGAGTTGGCGGGGTTCCGCGATGTATGGAATGGTGATAATATATATAATGACAGTCCCAAGCCAGATCGGACCTTGTGGTTGAAACAAAGTAAACGGACTTCCTTACTGCCGTGCTTTTGAATGTTCATGTTTCCCTCGGGCGACCCCAGATCAAGACGATATTTACGACTTCCTTACGGTTGAATAGCGGAATAAAGACAGGTGTCTCCTTAAACGCCTCGTCCCCAAGAAGCTGATTTTCCGGCATAGAAAAAGATTTTGGAACGAAGTCAATGGCCTTTTCATTCAATTTCATATTATGGTGGGAGCCCCGTGGTGAATATTAGGTTATTTGAATCGAACAGGCCAATAAAAGCCAACGCCGCGAGGAACAAGCACATTTAAAATGTGCAATCTCCAACATTAACGTCGTGTATGGGGCGGGGTCTGCTCGGTCCTTGCGAAAGCACAAACCGTCGTGAACTCCAGAGAATAATTTGCACTACATAAACACGACTTGACTATATATTGGTTTTGCAAACCTTTTTGAGGACACCTCATCTTGAATCTCCAAACTCCCTCAGGAATCACATCCAATTACTGCACGAGGAAAACGAGTTGACTTCAGAAAACGGAGACCAGTAAAACTGGAAAAAAAATTTCGAATAGTATATTTTTGAGAAGTGTTTCCCCATGCTTAATAGGTTTACAAACCATCATCAAAAAGAAGTTTCTGTTTCTGATTTGAAGAGATTACTTAAAATCACCTACAATCAATACTAATAAAATATTCAAGTCTTCGAAAGAAGTGAAATTTACGTACGGAAATGGAAATTGGTTTTTATCTTTTCAGCTTTCTACTTTATTCACGCACCTTCTATTCCTATTCCGCGCCTCTCCGACGGATCGTGACAAATTTTGGGAAGTTAGCAGAAATTGCACCACTTCTTACCAAGGAAAATAATTTAACATTCTTTGTGAATGTTACTATTGTTCTTAAATTCAAAGAATAAGGGAGGCATTTTTGTAAGAAAAATATATAGGTGTAATTCTTCTTCCATGCACCGAAATCATAACATCCGACAATACATCTCGGTTGAAATTTTTAATGATTCGACAATATCTTCTAAAGAGGTTAACGTAAAATGTAAATGAAACTCGTCCTCGGAGAGCTGTTTCTCATGACAGAAGTGGGACTAACAGATGAAGCAATGGGGCATTTTTTTCAGCGTGAACTCATTTAAGATATTAGATGAACAGCTGCTGACTTAATGTACTGTGATCTTTCGATTTTGGAAGCCACAAGGACTTGGGTCAGGCCAAACCCCCCTATTCGGAAATTCTAAAGTTACTGAATGATGTGACACTGTACACATGGAAGCACTACGTCCCAGGTGGGATTTCAACCCACGGCCTTCAAGTTAAGCAGGCGAATGCACTACCCACCAGGTAAACCAGGCTGGCTTCGTTTCAATCGAGTTACATTCCAGTAACTTAAAGGCACTCGAATAATTTAACCTTGCCTGAAACTGCATTTTCCAACATCGCCTTCATTAGTATTACTCGTTCTGAGATAGTAACAGCGACACTCAGCTCAGAATGATAGACGATTATCAAACGAGCAAAAACATTTGATCCGTCACAGAACTAGAGGTATTTAAAACACCATTTAACCGACGAGCTCCGGTAGGTTGAAATTTGAGGAGAGAAAAGCAAGTGGTATTTCCTCATAAATCAATAGCTTTCCTTTCAAGCTGTGTTCATTTTACCACTTATTTCTAGGGCATGCATTCTCAGTAGAATTCAATTACTAATATAATAAATGCCACTGTAATTATCGTCATTTTTCGAAAAAAACTAATGAAACCGAGAGACAATTGCTTCGCCCACAGTTACCGACTTTCACAAATTAAACATTATTGCATATACGCTTGCTGTTCTCTCTCCATTCAATTACACAATGCTAAGTACCAAGAAAAAGTTGATCGGATAACCTCAATCAACCTCGCTTAGAAAGAGGAATTCGAAAATTCTTAAAACAAGAGAGCAGCATTAGCTGCTGGGCAGGATGAGTGGATTCTGGTTTGAATCGAGTAAGTGCAGCGTCACCGGGTGATGTCAGGATAAAGAATACATTTCCCCCGAGCACACCGCGACGTGTGCGAGTTTTGCATCCATCCTCAACCGTATTCACCTGAGCAAACGAATGAACGCGAGATCTCCCCCCTCGCCTAAACACCCTCTGAATTGTCCTTCCAAAGCGCTGTATCATCATATCTTCATTTCGCCATTCCGGACTTGGGTTCATATGCCACTTGCAGACTCACCGTCTCATAATTACTGCAGTCATACTGTGGTATTATACAATTCAATTTGAATTGTACAGTCCGTTCACTTTGACTTGGCCGACACTCAGCAGTCTATTACGTGGGTGGGCTTAGTCCGATTCGTGGAATAGGGGTTGGGTTGGCGGCATATAGAGAGGGGAGCGATAGCTTTCTCGTGTTGGAAGTTGTAAAAGCCCAAACCAAAATTACTCATTGTGCATGGTGTGTGGCGGGCGGATACCCTTTAAATGGTCCCCCTCTCCTCCACTTATTTCCCCTCTCGCTAGTTGTCATCAGCAAAGTTAACGTGCATGGACTGTACTATTTTGCAATAACTGACTTCGCTCTTAGCACACTTCTCTTGGATACTCATTTGCTATACTAGATGCTCTTTTTTGGGAGTATGAAGGCTAGTCTGAATATCAAGATAGAAGGGAATAAATTAGGACATGTAAAAAAGTTCACTTATTTGGGAAGCATCATAGAGGAAAATGGGCGTAGTGTAATGGATATTAGACGAAGAATTGCATTAGAAAAAGGGACCTTTGGAAAAAGGAAAGAGAAAATGAGAGGGACCCTAAATAAAGATATGAAGAAAAGATGAGTAAAAACTCTAATATGGAGCGTAGCACTATATGGATCCGAAACCAGGTTCACAAGGAAGGATGATGAGCAGAGTTTGGAGGCTTTTGAGATATGGTTTGGCGACAGTTGGAGAAGGTGAAGTGGGCAGAGAGGAAAACGAATGAAGAAGTTTTGAGAATAGTAGGGGGGGGGAGAGGCGTTTGCTTCGAGAGATCCAAAAAAGACAGGAAAGGTGGATGGAAAGGGTACTCAAAGGCAATGGGTTGCTAAAGGTTCTAATAGAGGTCAGAACGTTGGGTAAGCGGGGTAGGGGTAGGAAGAGAATAGGAATTTTGGACAGAATGTTAGAGGGTAGGAAGTATGCAGATTTGAAGAGGGATTATAGTTAGATTTTATGCGGCCAACCTGAGCTGATGCTCATCTAAGACCTACGTTAACCGGTAGATTACCCTTCCTCATCATCATCATGCTCTTTTCTACTCTCTACTCTTTTTCTCTCTCTCTAAGAAATTTCATTTCTGAAGTAGGGTGAGCTAAGTGGGAAGATCAAAGATGGTTCTAGTCCCACCTGGAGCACGGGAGTTGTATTGGGCCAATTGGGTCACTCATCGATTTGAATGTGATAAATACCAGCAATCACCAAGGACCCTATACGCAAAAATATTTTTACTATGTTTGGATAAATCGGGCGTCACTTGGTGGAAACGATACACCGTAAAGTTAAATCCATACACTTGTATTCTTACTAAGTGTATTTATTTATCTTTATAATGCTATTGCATTCTTATCTATTCGAAGGGGCCTGCAAAAACATTGTCAAATTATGTTTCTTTTCTTGTTTTCCTTTCACGATACTTCTAAATGATCCTCACGTTCTTTTATGAGATCTAAATTCTTCTTGATGAGGTGTCCATACAAAAGAAATCTTAAAAAACTCACAAAAGTTGACATAAAGATTCCGAAAACTTAGATTATATAGGCGACGACCTGACAAGAGCAGAAACATAATACGATAAAATCTATTACCATATCGTAACAAATAGAAACAAGACACTTTGTGATTCCACATAAAATGTATTAAAACACTACCCGGGTGTCGTCGCAAGGCGACATCTCCACCTGATGATGTCGCCTTGAGATGAAACCCGAATCGTGTTTCAATAAAATTTATGTGGAATCACAAAGTGTCTTGTTCTACATGTTAAAATGAAGCAATACCACCAAGTTACCCTGGAAACCATTACTATATCTATTCCAAGAGTTGGAGAGAGGTTTTTGGTGCAATCGATTAACGACCGGTACGCTTTATCGTGGGCTTTCAAGGTCCTATTTTTTCTGAACACGCTAATTACATTTATTTGCGAATTAATATTTTTCCATTCTAAGCTCCTAATACTTTTAAAACCCCAGGATACCACCCAAAATGCTTATATTTCCCTTCCTCTGCCTCTCTTACATAAATTTCTACTTTCTATCACGCCCTAGGAGTACAGGAATGACGGGCATCAAGTACTTCCGCATGGAGTCGGGCTCGGATCTAAAATATGCTGCCTTTTCACAATTTGTGACACCTTGCAATGCATTCAACCCACCCCAACACTACAGAGTTTGGGCGGATTAACCTGTTGGGAACTCGGGGAGTGGCGGGGAGGCGAGAAAGGAAAAGTTGAAAGGAATGGAAAGGCATGCGTAGGAAGTGAAAGGAAAGAGAGTGCGGGGGGTCGAGTGCAAAGAGGAGACGAAAAAGAAGTGGGTGATGTAGCAGGTGACCCCAAAGGAAAGGGGAGATAGAGGAATGCCAGACGACTACACCTTGGAACACAAAAGTGTGGGCGCCACTGGAACACTGAAATCCAGCTTCCGGAAATGCACCTGTGAAAGAGAGCATGGGACTGCGTGGGAAATCTTATCTTGGAGCGAGAGTGCTGCGGAAGCAGAAGCGTTTCCATCGACAGGAAAGAAAAAGCACAATCTCCCCAAAGCTCCTCCATTTTATCGCGACGATCCATTGAATGACACGAGGAAGATCCACGCAGACCGAGTACGGTCGGATAAAGTCCGTTTCCGAAACCAAGGGTCGAAATAGAGTTTTAAACATAGCCTCGCGGGTTTCGCAATTTACCCTCCGAGTCAGAGGTTTTCACCACCCGGTTTAAGGACCCTCAGCCAGTTTTTCGAACGCGGAAGTCAGAGGAGAGTGTTTTCGGCCAGCGGATCATCCAACGAAAGAAATTGACTCGGGTCCACTCGGGGATTATTATTTCACGATTCTCGTTGCGACACTTAAATGCCAACAGCGTCAACATTCTTAAAAGAATAAATTTAAAAATTCCTCTTGGATCCGGGAGACGACGGCACCTTAAAACCTGGTTTGTGATATTTTATGTTCCGTGTGAGCTTGGTGAACCTTTTTACATGCTTTTCTTTAACTTAAAATCGTGTTCAACTCATCTCCCGACGCTATACAATGAAGAAATTTTGTACAGCGACGAAAGTCGGGTGACAATACTACATTTACAATATTACATATAGTTACTTTCATATATTTCTATTTCTTTATATATGTTCTCGCGGAAAACTCAGATGAGCACTAATAATGTTTATTTATTTTTAAAAAATTTACAACGTTTGGAAAAATATATAAACATATAAAAAAATGAAAATTTCAAAATGCCATTAAAAATATTGGGATAGGCGAATAAAAGACTCGAGAACACAATTCTTCCGTTTTCGGTAATCGCACACCACTTTTCTCGCAGAAGATAGAGGGAATAATGATAAGTATAATTATAATTAACAATAATTATATAAATACCGAAAACCCACCTCCGGCTGTCCAGACCAAATTTGGATACAAGCACATTGTTGGCAATGGAATAAATATTGAAACAACCCATCGCATTTTGCATGAGGAGCCGATGGTGACAGGCGAAATTCCTCTTCCTTTCCTAATATGTCTGTAAATAAGGAAATCTATCCATATGCCAAAATAACTGGAAAAATACGTGATTTTATTATAATAGTTATTTTTAACAATCAAAGAAAAAGCATGTTTTCAATAAAAAAATATACATATTTGCTTTTTCCATTTATTCCACGAGAAAAAGAAAATAGTGAAGTCCCGATAGGAACTCGTGACGACGGTGTCTCGTTATCTCGACATATGTTAGTAAACCATCAGTTGGGACGGACGAATCCGCTTTCACTTTCTTCGCATTTCCTTCCCGCGTCGCGGCGAATCGCGTGTCTGCGACTTCGTGGAGCGCAACATCCCGCAGTGTTCAGAGCGACGGAAGCTGATTAGCGCCCGTTTCGTCTTTCCACACGTCTTTCCCCCCAACTCCCCCGCACGCCTTTTCCCTTTCGGATAGGAACGGCGACCGCATTCGTCCAAACGAATCCGTACGCCAGCGTATCGAGCGGCTCGATAAGCGAGAGTTTTCTCCCACGGATGGCGGCCGGTGCGCGGTATAGTAAGGATTAATACGCCCCATTTATCGGAGCGTGTTTTTTTTGTTCTTCGACGCCGCAGCCACCACCTACGCCTTCCGAGGAGTGAGTGAGTGGGAGGCGTCCACTTGTGAAAGTTGTGGCCCAGAAAGTTATGAAAATCGCTCTCTGGGTGGGTGGGGGAGAGAGGGGGACGGCAGAAGGAGGAGGGGGGGGGGGGGGAAAGAGTGGGGGGGG
>WURS02058711.1:0-10742 GCA_011762765.2 Rhinocypha anisoptera | reverse complement strand
TGGAATTGCAAGGTTTTCATTTCTCTTCCTAATATGGAGAAATTCCACAGAGTTAACCCTGAAACAGTTTCCTTTACATGAAAAGAGCATTTATGTCAGTATACGTACTTCATTATTTTTATCGTATGTGTTGATGTGTCCGCCATTTTCATTCATTCTATGGCACCGATCTCTGGCAGCGTGTGTAAAAACTTCATACAATTAGTTGCGCCAAGAATGGTGCTACAAAATCCAGGCAATTTCTTGAACCATTTCTGGCACAAGAAATGCCGTCGTGTGTAACAGGCTTTAGGGAAAGGTCGTGGTAGCCCAGTAGGAGTAGAGCGCTCGACTACTGTACTGGGGATTCGAGTTCACGCACCGATGAAACCTCTTTACACTTTCAGCTAGAATCCAAGCCGAGTAATCTTATGTTACCGATCTTTTTCCTGGAATAACAAACCAACCTTCGCGTTGAATACTGTGGTCTGCCTCAAGGAACCTAAATCACATCACAGGCAAATTTTCTGCAGCATTTTGAAACGCTCGATACCGGCCGGGCGATCAAGTCGATATCTCAAAACCAATTGGTTGGTGTCCGATAAGAAAAATTCGACCAGTGATTTTCATATTGATACTACTTCGCAAGAGTAAGAAGGTTTCTATCTAATATTATAATCTCATATTTTGCGAGTATCTCTAACCTAGAAATACAACTTTGGTACTACAACGCCGATGCAAATCAGTCTCCCAAGCTTCGATCGGGTCTTGAGAATGAATATGGACGTGGGCGCAAGGTCGCATATATGTTCGAATGAAAATTGAAGCATTTCCAAATAGTCAAGTTATCAAAAACAAAACATCGTCACAGTAGCAATATCTGACAATATTCATCAATTATGCAGTTGCCATTAAACGTTGTCGTTAACTCTCTACCAGCCAGCGAGGGTGATACGCAGGTGATGGAATCAAATGGATAATCCACAGTAAGGTCTAGAAAAATATGATATAAAATGTCTATATTCGTGGAAAAGGAATTAGAACTCCCACGAGGATGTTGAGATAGTCGAGGATAATATAAATTCTTGGGTCCTTGCTGCATTCTAGGTGACCACGATTCCAGAAAATCATTGATCCGTGTTTAGATTCCCGGTTCAGAGACCCTTTTCCATTCGGAGCCAGCGGTTCGTATCGTTCGTTGACATCGTAATGGTTGTGGTAAAATCTTGAAATTTGGCGCGTGAAGGATTTCAAAAAAAATTAATGATATTTAACGGAGAAGGTGGGAGGGAAGAAAGTTTCATGAAATATGTATGTTTGGACGAACTCGGTTTTTTCATGTCACGACGCGTCATTATCCACGAATTTTCTCGAGACTTTCGCGCTATCGCCAAATCCTCACCAGATCCGAGGCAATACGTATGCGTATTCATGAATTCCCTCAGGGCTCTCCCACTTCCTCGAGCGGTCTTACCCATCCGGGGGAGTACCGCGGGATTTTGGTTAGCCAGGCGCGAACTTAAATCTCCCAGACCAAGTCGTCACACTCTGATTATCCCTAAAATGCGTGTAAGGCACTTGGGTGTGTGTCAAGGTCCCCTCGGAAGCGTCCCTCCCCCATGCACAAATTGATCCCCCAGGAAGAAGAAGAGAGCAGAGGAGATTACATTGGGTGGAGGGGGAGGGAGAGTTACCCCCTCCCTAATTAATCTCCTCCTTCTCCTTGGCCCCCAGAAGGCCGCCCTTCATATTTTTCGCGCGGCCCAGAAGATGGTGTGAGTTCTAGGGTGGAGCTCCCTTTCTTCGAGAGGTCTTCCGCGCCCTCCAGAGAATAAAAGAGAGCCTTCCCTTTTGTTGGAAGGATTTTTTCGATCTACTTTCTTCAACCAGGAACAATAAAAAGGAAAGAGAGGGAGAGAGAGAGAGAGAGGCGGGGGAATGGAGTTGGAAGAATAGAGAGTGTTCTAGCAAGTCGTGCGTTGTCAGTCGTGGGCTGCTTACCCTATTGTTCTGGATGCGCATGTTTTGAAAGCGGCGAGGAGGCAGTGAGTGCTTGCGCAAAGTAAAAGAAGTGCGTGTGATTGGTTGGTGTGTGTCAGTGGCGGAACTACTCGCTCGCTCGCATGCCATTGTGGTTGCAGCCATTCCTAGCGGACTTCACGCTCTTAAAATTTCGTCGTGGTCTTCAGAAAAAAGAATTGCGTTTCCCAGAATTTTCTACATTGAGGGAAATGGCATTCGCTAATAACGTTACGAATCAAGATTAATGCTGTAATAACTGGCTGGAAGGTGCGTGTTACGAGTCACGTTAACGGGAGTGATGGGTTGAATTGAGTGAATGAGATCGGTGCTTTCGCAGCATTTCCTATCGTAGATTTTCCGGTGACACCGTGAGGATAAAGTGAGACTACATTTCCGGAAGAAGGTGAAGATCCGGATCGTGGATTTAGGTGTTACAAAATGTTCAGAGGAGTGAATTGAGGCATGAGGGTGCGGAGTTTGTGCGAAACGTTGGATTTGAGTCTGCGCCAATTTGAGAGAACTTCGGCATTGGGTATAAATACTCCCAATTGAGCATAAGAATGAAGGAACGGTAGAGAAGAGGTGGAAAGTCAATATGCCGTGAAACACTTGTAAAAAATACTACACTGTTCTAAGGTTACGTTTAAGAAGCAATATCAAGCTTTATGCTGTAAACTTCCATCGCGGCATTTTTTTTTTTTACTTTTCTTCTCTGAGGCGTCATGCTCCACCCTTCACGCAGCTAAAATGGGCACGGTTTTTTCGTTACATTTATGCGGCGATGGTTCATCCACGGGTGTGAGAAACGCGATGTCTTGTTATGTTTATGATTGGACAGCCATCATCTCTCGGAGTCTTCACACCGCCCGAGCACAATCCCGTATCCATTATCTGTCTTTTCATTGAATTTTCAAGGCTCCGGAATAGTCATCAAAGTCAAATTATCCCACCCATGTTCAAGAAGGTTACGCGATGCGGTTTCCAGCTGAATAGCATTTTCTGACGCTGTCGAGGGATGGTATTGTGAAACCTTTTCGCTCCTTTTCGTAATTCTCCCGCTCCCTCCGCACATCGGCCAATTTCATCCCTTTATCCCACCCGGATAATCGTATACGAATTATCCTCCTCTACGTGCAATCCCATAAGCTCCCTCCCATCTCCCTCTCTTCGTTTCGCCTTTCTCCCATCCCTCCTAGGTGTTTGTGGTTTTCTGGAAAGCACCCTATCCTCCTTCCGTCTTGCGGGTTGCGTTCACCGGGTGATGTTCAATTGTGACTCAGCACGAAGACGATATCCGTGAGAAACCTTGTAAGCGTTTAAGCATTGTGGTCACCATTGGGCTATTTTAATAGCACGGTCTGCGGTCCGATAGTCGATGCGGTGGTTAAAATTCGCAGGCCTTTACACTGATTCTGTTGCAGTTGACGGGCAGCGCCCTGCGTGCTGGGAAGTATTCTTCCTCTCCCACTCTCTCTCTCTGATCTTCCCATCGTTTCCACGTCTTTCTCTCGGCTTGGGTTGTTGCCCACAACGTTTACCTTTTTTGCGCATCTCCTCTTTCACCTCCACTTCGGAATTCTAACCTCGTCCTTCTATTAGAGACGGCGCAAAAAGCTATTTTCTTTGTGCTCAAGAAGAAGTACTACAAACTCTGAATTGGGTACATTGTTCTTACGATATTACAAGAGTTACCGAAAATATTCTTTACAAAAACCCTTTTTGGGAATTCCCTCCTATTATGTATGACCCACTGGTAGCACACACGAAGTTATTCTGATTTTGATTTTTCAATTTAAACTTGCACTAATTGACAATAGGAGGTGACTATCATTTCCCCTCTGGATTTCAACAGCTTCGTAGCAAGAGTAATTGTGAAGGACCCGGATAGTCAGTGGAAATTTACGTATAGAGAAATCCTAAGTTCACCTGGAAATCCCTGGGAGGAAATATCACTTCATCTGAACACTTTGTGTCTACTATCTATGAAGAGGGCAAATGATAACTTAATGGTTGTGGGTTTCCAATTCTGACCTTGAAAATTTCTAGGTGAGGAATGTACTACGTTCACACAATATTTACTGGTACCTTCAGCAGGTCGTCGTTATAAACACATATTTTTCACTTCCTATATGTTAATTGATTTGATTTATCCTCTTGTTACGTATATTATTCCACACAATACCTTTATTCTATGGTAATCAATAATTCATCATTAAAGTCAGGAATTGAACTTTGAGCCCGAATATAATACACAGTAACCTTCGGGTTGATCACTGTGGTTGGTTACCCTTGAATACGGATGGTCACCTTGAATGAAGAAAACTCTTAAGGGTAAAATCGAAATGAACGTGAAGATTAAACCTTTCTTCCCATGGGAAATTACTGGTGTGGATTATGATAGTATTTATGCAATATTCTTCAGTTAAACTATTTTAATAATGAATATTATTTTTCAAAAAAGGTGAACTCTATTGATTTCTTGAAATATAACGTAAAACAAGAATAAAATACGATGAAGAGGAATATATTTGGATGGTGGTGGTTTTTTGAATTAGGTCTGAGAGAAGAAGACAAGTAGCGAGCGTAGCACATTTATTCGCTGAATGAATTCCTCTCGGATCTTCCTTGAGGACGATAGCCAGGTCGGCTGTTGAGACTTAGGTACCATTGAACACTCGGTTGAATACCCGAGAGGAAATCATTTATCAAATACGCCGGGAAAGCACGAGATCTTTCAACATTTATTCGCATTCGTTACTTTTACATGTATGTGTCGCTGCCTATTGTTTAGAGGAGTGAGCAAAGCTGAGCGAAGCAGAGCCTCCCAGAATGTAAACCTTTCTTCTATTTAACTATTGTTTCGAAATCGAGGAAAGGATTTATATGACCCGACCATCGTTCCAAAATACACGTCGAGGGCATGCAAGGAGGACCTAGAAACTGAACGGAATCTCTTCTTCCGTATGGCATTTATTACTTGATGTAGTGGATTGAAATCTGAACCTTCTGAAACAAGCTTAAACCATTGCCGCTTCATCTTTTCGCATGAGGATTAAATACTACGGTACCATATGGCTTGCGCAATTACGTGACGCCTTTGGAAAGTGATTCCTTCCGACTTCCGTGGGGCATTCTTCGCCGACAGAATTGATCCTCTTAGTGTTTTATTCAATTCTGCCATCAGTGTTTCCTGAGATGGATATCAACCCTGGAAGCCTGCCCGATTGGATTCTGAATATGTGCTCGGCAGGTCGGAATGGGAGGGGGGATTCGAGGGAAACACGCGTCTCGTTGGAGGTGGAAGGGCGACGACGGACTGCCCAGATACCCTTGGCAACGTCTTGAGGGGGCGGTGCGGCGTGGGCTTGGCTCCGAGTGATGGGGACCCGGTGCCAAAACCCTGTCCAATGGCTGTGGTTAAGGTTCACTCGGTGTCGCGACGTGCTCTAATTTCAGGGTTTTATTGCCCATCTTCCTCCAGCCAGGCCAGGAGGTGGGTAGGGGGGTGGGGAAGGGAAGGGAGACGGAGAGGGAAAGGGGGATGGAACAGCTTCAGTTCCCGGGGTGAGCGGCACACCGTGGGAATCGATTTGAGTCGATCGAAGAGAGATGTAAGAGGTCTTACTGCTCATAAAACTGATTCAGACGTCTCAGCTGAACCGTGGGACGCGATAAATATTTCTATAGTATTCTTTGGCCGTAATGAAACTTTGAGGTTTTAACGTAGTAGACATTTTCCTGTTGAAAGTTATATCTAAGTAACCATGTGGATCATTCCATTAAGGAAATTAAGATTTAAGATCTATTATTTAATGCGTAGATCAGATTTAGATTACAAATCCTCCGCTACATGGATTGCCATTTGATTTTATTAAGTTGTTCTTTAAAAAAATCAAATTTATTTTAAAGTAAAGTGATCATTTTTGTGTGAAGGTTGCGCCGTTAACTTTAATATATAACCTGCGCCATTTTAATCTTTCTTAATTTCCACTTTCTCTTGATTGTTACCGTTCCTGTAAACTTCGGTCGACACGTTTCCATACCTCACCTTCTCCTTACCTTCCGAGATATAGCCGACGCGAATATTTGACTGGGAGTTGAGTCAAAAAATAAAATTTATTGATACGAATACGATTGTTTTTATTTGAGGCTAACTGATAATATACGTAAAACCAAGATGAAAATATAAACACCTTCGGAAAATTAAGAATGTGGTTAAATATTTTTCAATATCTGATGGCGATAATTGTTGTGATAGAAGGCATAACCTGGACTCACATGAAAGACTTTTTAATACCTACGTCAAGTAGTAGATAATTTTGAAAGTAAAATATTAGAAAATATTAAAATTTTATCTTTCTAGCATAAAAATCATTGATTGAAAATATTACTTTATGATTATATTACAGTTTTTTCATTCCAATATGAATCGATTCCGTAAGGTACCTGCATGAAGCCTGAAGCTGTGGTGCATGAACATTTACATAATTTATACTGCCGACCGGGTTAGCCTGGTGGGTGATGTGCTCGCCGGCTAACCCAGAGGTCGCGGGTTCGAGTCCCGCCCTGGGCATAGGTATTGTGTTTGTCCAGATGGGTTTTTTTCTATGATTTGAAGAGGTGTGAAATGATCATAGCCGTCGAAACATCTTATAGACAAAAATACTACTACTACAATCAATTATTCGTTGAATGCTTTGCATGTTGAAGCGGTTCAGTATATTATTAAGTAATACCGTTAAGCATCCGGGGCACATTCAAAGCTCATGCGGAACCATCACATAGAATGCGGAGATGATGAATCGTGCCGGCGGGAACGAAGGATAGAAGTAATTTAACGTATCTCTGGTAAAATCATTCCAGTGGCTGAAATTAACTTCCGCTAACTTAAAGCCGATGTTTTTTGTCCGGGAGCAAACGGTAGGCTGGCATATATTCAGCAAAGCAGCTGACGAATGAAAGTGGAACATTTCGCGGCTACTGCTTCCATGTAGGTGAGCCGTATGGCGTAAAATTTTAGCATTTGTTTATTTACCCCTCGGATTGGAATGCATGGTCTTAAAGAGAGCCATTTGAAAGATCCAGTCACTCAAATGTGTACTTCACGGATTATGTCGATTGTTTGCCCTGTTCAACCACCGGTTTCGCCGGACTCCTGCTGTTTGTTCCCGCTTTTTAACAGCTTGCTTCGCCCACCTTTTTGTATTCTTGCGTCCATACATCTCAGTTTCTAGTTCGAACAAAGAACGAGAACTTTCTACGTGAAAAATCAAATGGATCAATAGCTGTGTATTTTCAAAAAGACGTTTATTTGGTGCGTAATAGTATAGTTTTCTTACTAATTGGTGGATTAATGAGAGACTTAATATTTATAATTTTTGTCTGTCTCTAACTCCACTATTTTCTTCCACCTTTTCCAATAGCGGTTTAATGATATCAAGTCACTTAAAATTGAAAGTGACTTCCTAGATTTGCGTATTTTTAGCACTGAATGTTAGACAAATTATATGGGCAAGATAAAAATAACCAGAATTACATCCAGCAGTATCGTATACTGAATTAAAAGTAATATTTTCCGCTGCAAGTCGAAAATGAATTTAACTAATTATTGGAATCATCACGCTTTGAATCGAAGGTATAACATTTTTGTGATTAATGGAGCGGAAAGATGGATCCATGAAAAGCAACTGGAAGATGCTTTCACTGGAGCTTAACTCCAATTCGACAATCGGATAGATGATCGCGTTTAATTTGCCCTCTACAGATTTCCGAAAGACGTCCTTTCCGGAAAACTTTTCTTTTGTTTTTTTTAAAATGAAAATCAACTTGAGAGAGGTTTTCAAACACGGATTTTATTGTTACGCATTTGAATCGGCAGTAGTTCCATAAGGTTTCTCACATGATACAATGATGCCTGGATATAGTGATTAGTGGAAGTTTCAGCGAATTATTGAATCATTTTACCATTTTCGGAGAAAGTTTCAGCGCCTTAAACGATTCACGGGAAGTGTGAAAGTATGTGCTGTGGTGCATGAAATTACTCCAATTATTTCCTACAATACGCCAATTTCCTTTTTTATATTTCCTCTCAAGTTACTTAAGTCACATGGTCTACACTTAAACCCAAATGCACCCTCCAGAGTCCAAGATTTAATTTAGAATTGAGGTCATTGAAGTTTTGAGTCTAAATATCAGAAACCCGAGCAATCTATTATCCAAGTTTTAGACTTGCTCATGGGTCAAAATATTTAATACTCTTTCTATCACATATCTCCAATCTTGATTTTACTTCTTTGAAAAATAGTTAAATTAGAAAATTTGCTCTGTGTATAACTTATCGCTTATGCTTAAAGATACATTTAAATACTCTAAATTATTAGTGACATAAATCGTTAACCAATCAGGGCTTTGTGATCAGTGATCGTTCTCTGGAAAGGCATTAGTCCATCTCCCACTTAGGATACCCCGTCCTCTTGAATCCTTTTTTTTTCGACGTTGATTTCTCGAAACTACGAAAGCGAATGAGATCATATCCCGAACGGGCGCTGAATATAGCCTTCGGCTCCACCGTGGAGGTGTGTGATGCATGCTTGGCGGTGAGAAGGGGGAATGAATCGATGGCAGATGGGCAATCTGTGTCAAGTGGCCGGATGAGACGCCGGGACACCATACGGATTGAAGTGGCCACTGGGGCCTTATCGATCGAACGCCGCCGGCGTCCTCTTGAATTCACGCTTCTTCCACACACCCCTTTGACACGGTTGCGTTTCAAGTGGAGGTGCCGGCCCGTGAGGTCCTCTCGGCATCGCGTCGCTCCGCGTGTCCTCCTACTACCTCCCTTAATAGGCACATGCATTCCATCTTTATTGGATCTCACTTCGGACAAAATGGCAGATGATCCGTGAAAATTTTATTCTCACAAGCGTATGCTCGATTCCAAAAATGATTTCAATCGAAAGAATGTCTGCTTCCATTCATTCTTTAAAAAAAATGATAAGGAAGAATGACAAAAAAACTTCGTAAGTCCAAAATATTTTATTTAAACGACCGGTTTTGTCAAACAGTCTTCATTTTCTTCACCGGAAGTATTGTTGTCTTTCTTCATTGTGAAGTTCGATAAATTTGAGCCTAACACTATTGAATACACAGATGATCAGTTTCATATATGCTTTTGTCATCGCAAACGGACCTTCTTCTACCCCATATCAAATGATTCGAAATTTGTTCTAGTTAGCAAGCAATGACACGAACACCACCAATAAATAACAAGTGTCTCTTTAAAGTAATATGTAAAAGTACCATTTATATTTTAAGCTTCAAACTATAACGTAATATTGCACATTGAATACGATCTATTAAACTAATTTGTGGATTGCATTCTTTGCAGAACGTTTATCTCAAAGGTAGCTATATAGGCATTGGACTGTGATTTCTTTAAAAGTATTAGTCAATAGTAGTAAACTTACTTTCACATTGCACACTTCAATCAACACCTTGATCTACGATTCAGTCTGCAAGCAGCTACTAGGGCGCGTGGCATCTGAGTGTCCTTTCAAATGCCCACTTCTCAAATCTGTCTATTCTCCTGTACTTTGCCTTGATTGTGCACGCCTCTGTATCATAAGGGTAAATTGGGAACGCAAATGTCAATTCGGTAGAAGCCTCAATTCGGTGAGTTTATTTAGAGCACGGTGTCGCGGCAAAGATCACATGACATTCAGATTTCTAACATGATATCAGAAATATTTATAATTGTTGTTGATGTTTGTGATTTTTTCTGTCCTATGTTAACATTTCGATGTTACATTTCATATCCGCGGCATTAATTTTTTACCGTAATACTTTATGATACATTTTCCAAAATATTCATCCTATGTTTTTACAGAAATTTATTCATACTTATCATGTCCACTAGTAAGTCTTCGTGGACTGGAAGTTGAAGCGAAACTCGTCTCCAGACTCCCGTTACGAAAAAAAAACCAAATCCTCTTTTTCTTTATGCGTTGAAAAAAGTTAAATATCCGTATGGGTTATTTTCCACATTTGGCTGTTTTTGTGAACTCTGAGACATTGTCAAAATAGCACAGTGAATGGAACTCGCCGATTGTTAGGTTCTAATGGCTCTGAATGGTGGGATTCGAGCGCTTGTCGCCTGGTACGTGTAAGTTTGCGTATACGTAGAAAAAAAAGTTAACGCTCAGTGAAGGATGACGGATGAGGTTTCCGAGACAGAACGTCATATCCGGCGGCACATATAGGGGCGCCATTGAGTATGCGGCGAGGCTCGCACCGTGAGAAGGACAATTCCTGCCCACAAGCAAAGGTGACAGAAGACGGGTCGCTCGGCCGTGAACTCACGTAGCAGTGGCACGTGTTAATATATTCGACGCATTGCCAAAGGGATTCTGTCTGCTTCTTTATTCGTTTGATGATTCGCCTCCATTCACACTTGGATTCACAACTAAATGTGATAGATCTGCTTCCGCGATCGTTTTTCTACCGCTGACCTGATCATCTTTCGGGATGAGAATTTTCTATTCAGCACTCAGGTTGCCACTAGTTGACTCCCCTTCTTCACACTGAACTAGTGACCTTTTCTCTACTGTGGACCTCCCAACCTATCCTTTTAATCACTTCATATTATACCTTGACCATCGAAAGAATACTTTTGACCGTTAAATTTGCAGCCAATCGGCGGTCACCTACCATGACGTATAGTCGGATAGTCTCTCTCTCACATT
>WURS02058700.1:0-10742 GCA_011762765.2 Rhinocypha anisoptera | reverse complement strand
AGAGAAAGAAAGAGAGAGATGGAGCGAGTGTTAACGGCGAAGGGATACTTGCGTCTGAATGGTCCCATAGGGGCAAGCGAATTTACGGGTCCCTGAGAACCAAATAGTAAACCGTGAGAACAACTTCTCCCCGGAGCCTCGAAAGCGATCCTTGAGATGTGAATCCTTTACGGAGATCCACCCGCACGACCCGGGGGAGGAAGAAAAGTTTGAATTCGAAAGAGATCCGACCCCCGCTCGCCTAAACTTTCTTCGACTGACTAGTCACTCGAACGCGAACATGTAATAAATAAACAGGCGAAAGAAACAAAAAACTGCGAAACGATAGTGCCCTTAACATACGAGTGTGGATGCGTAATCGAGGATAGCAATAGATGTTGCTCAAAAATGATGCCACGTGAAGAGAGTGATATTCTGAAATAGTGATGTAATACAGGAATACGTAGGTTTGGGTGAATTGGAAAAAAAATCATTCGGGATCTCCTGTCATGTTAACTGGTCTTCAAACTGAAGATTATACCATGTGTGACAAGGTTAATAATAATTTCTGCATCTATGGGTATCTCACCTACCTGTTCCATAGATTTCTCCTAGATATTTTTTTTGTTTTTACTTCCTGGAAACGCATGGAAGACAGAAAGATGGCTCGCTCAATTTATTCAATAAATTAACAATGAAATCAAGCATTGCTATAGAAATCTAGGTTTGAGAAATCACCGGTTTTGCTCTCTTAGTTTTACAATTGTTTTTGACGAGCTACTCGAGAAAATATTCTATACCCCCAATTTGTTTTATCTCACAATGTGGGAATCAATTTTTAAGTAGAATAAATCTAAATCAATTGAACGGGCATTGAAGGGATCACAATGCTTCGTTATATGAATATAATATAGGATGAGGCATAAAGGATTATTACGGGTACACAAAGGTCTAAAGGTTAATTGTGAGTCATTTAAAATTTATTTTATAAATTTTACCCAAAGGATTGTCAGGCTCCTTACCATTAAATTAATTTTGACATTAACATAGATGTAAATTATTAATTAGAAATGAATAGCATTATAAGACAAAATTTTGGCGAAATAAACACATATTATTGGCAGATGATGAGATTGAATGTCGATACATTTTCACAATTAATAACTCAAGAGTCCCCAGCACCTCATAGAGAGAAATTTATCTCTGGGAGAAATTCTCCTTCTGAGAAATTTATCTCCCACTGTCAGGAAAATGTGTAACCAGACTGATTGCTAGGAATTTTGCATGAAGCACATAATTACTCACCGGTGTCGACGGGACAGAAGGCAGCCGCGAGGAGTGCGATGAGGATGAGGGGGAGTCAGGGGGGGAATAGACCCCTCCCCCTATACGCCCCCGTCACCATGGTGACGACGGCTTCAGAACAGATCGCCGCGCCAACCTGGGAAAGAAAGGGGAACAGTCTTTAAAAATATACGGCGACAGCCGGTAGTGCCGTAAACCTAAAGCATGCACATTTCACACTCACGAGAACACGCACATGCACGCGAGGACGCAAATATATACAGTAACGGAGATGACAACCCCGGAGAACCAGGCACGGAGGGCAATTAAGCGGTCGAAAAGTCTGGGCCACACCTCCGATTGCGTCATTTTCTTTTCTTGGCATCACACCTTCGATTGGATCTGAGGTCTTTTTCCGAGAAGGAATTCCTCCCGATTATATATTCCACCTGCCTCCGCCACCACCCGATAACGTTTTAAATAATAAGTACGTTCCGAGAACATCGCATAAAAATTAAGGTAAGAAAAAAGAGAAATGCGTACTGTCGTAAGAAAGTGGGTGGGACTTGAGGTCCGAAGGACCTCTCTTGCGGCTATGACATCTCTCCCCGAAAAAAAACAGCGCCAAACCAATTACTGAAATGCTCTTACTTAACGGGGAAACACTTGACCAAACCCAATGATTATTGATGAGGTTATGCGGAGACTCTTAAAGTGTTTCTTTGCCAGACGTTGGGAAACCGTCGCGTAGGTCATGTTTGAATTACGCCGGGCCATTAAAAGTCCGAATGACGTAGTGGAAGAGTAGAGGGTTTTTAGTGTTGAGCGGTAAATTTCAAAGTCATGTGGCACCGGAAGCATCACTCCTAACGTCTCAGCTGAATGAAAAGCTGTGATTATCTGGGTGCTTGAACTTACTGAAAATCTAAAGGAGGCACAGGTGAAAGAACTCAATATGAATTTGGAAACTTCACAGGCCGCAGACTCCATCCTCACCTATCAACCCAACATTGACGTTAATGACTGTAGTTTGGATTGGCGATTGCCCGAAACAAAGTGGGTTTGAAACGCGCGGCCAGGTGTTAAGAAATAGGTGGCAAAGTATAGCGTTTATTCAAAGGCAATTATGCCTTTCGCTTACAAAATATCCCTAGAATAAGTTCCGATAGACCACCGCAAAATTAAATCTTAGAAGGTAAATTCAATTACGGCCAAAATTGCTACAGTGGATCGAATCTTGATGGAAAACCTTGTAAATACCACACAATCATCATTAATATAAAGGATACTAATCTCCCGGGTTACCTATCGTGAACACGTCCTTACGGAAGTTTTTCCCCTTGTGTTGCCCCCTTGTTATAAGTGACCGGAAGGGAAAATGTGGTTTAATGATACGGCGGAGAAGCTTAAAGTCTAGTTTCCAGCAGAATTCTCATCTTGCGCAAGCCCTTGTTTTTTAAGTCTTAATCGTTTGTTGCAGCGGTAATAATTTATTTTCTAGAGGAAAAAGGGAGAAGGAAGGAATTTTCTGTTATAAAATTGTAGAAGAGCGATCGATAACCTTTCCGAGGCGACGCTCCATTATGATCATTCCCGCAAAGAGGCCCTTTCACCAACCAAAAGTTGATGAAGTCCTTGCTGGTGGTTTTAAAATTTCTCGGAGAAAACATAGAAATATTTCATAAATATCCACTTCGATTTAAATGATAATTTTGAATATTAAAATGATTATGTATTACACTTCCAACTGCAAAATCATAACTTTGTCTAAGAAATTAAATTTAATAAATTGATAAACCCATTGGTTTAAGACTCAACTATATTGCCGAAAAAAGAGAAATCTCCAAAGCTCTAAACTTGCTTTCTAATAATTAATGGATATTACTCCCTTAAATACGAATAGCGAGAATATTAGTTACCAGGCGGGAAAATTATGATATTTCGTATTTGATTTAAGACTGATGAAAGGTAAACGTTCCTTTTGACAAGCCTTCATCTTTTTATGATCTCTTCCTTCACATATTTAATCTCAGCAAAGAAAAATCTCAATTTACTTCAGGACCCTAAGGGTTTCCAATGTTGGACGGCAACAAGAAGACGTAACCCGAAAGATGAACATATTTGCGAGAGAGAGAGAGAGAGAGAGAGCTATTTTTCGACTTGAGTTCGCCTGGAGTTCACATAATTAAAAACAGGAACTGCTGGAGTCACTCATCAAATCCGTCGTCGGGTGAAATGTTGAACGTGGACGAAAAGAATTAAGGCATGACAAGCCAGGAAGGCGAAAATTCTGCGGTCACACCCATATTCACCCTTGGGTTAACGGTTCGGCCTAAACGTATTTCTTTTTAAATGTATGTATAACAAGAAAAAAAAGAACAACGACTTGAGGCTATATTATAAGAAGGCCAAGATTTGACCGTTAACAACGAAATATTTCAGCACATGTTAGGTACGATGGGATCAACTTTTCTTCAAAATGCGTGGGAAGGACACGAGGTAAAAATAAACTGTTTTAACAGACCGCTGTCAAATGATAATGACCTAATGATAGAATGCGGGTAATGAGAAACTCTCCGAAAGAAGAATAATTTTTGGGGAGGGACAACGTACCCGTTCAACTCGAAAGGGTACAAAGAGAGCGAGACATGGACGAGAGAATGAGGGATCAGGTGAGGTGATCCGTCTATTGACGAAGGAGAGATGAAATGGAAAAGAAAACCGGGCGGAGGACAAGGACGGAAGAAAATAAAGGAGGAAAGGGGACAAAATGAGAAGGTAGTGGTCGATAGAACCAAGGGGGAACGGTTATTAGAAAGAATCCTGGAGATAGGGAAAGGTTTCAGTGTATGTGTATAAAACATAACGGATCCCCCGGACCATTCCTCCAAGATCCCCTTCTCCCTCCACTTGAAAGAGGCGTTTCGTCAAGGAGTGAGGAAGTTGTGATAGGGGAGCGGAATGGCATGGGGGGGTCAAGGAGGGAAGAAAAAAATCAACATGGCGACGGGGAGCATTGTGAGCTCTTGTCGGGGCACGACGGCGCTGTGCTCATCTCGCCGTCTCCCGAAGAAAGGGGCTCCCAAGGATCGTGCGATTCATCCCATCCCACCGTAACAATAAACCTCCTCGACCCACTCCCCAAACCCACCCACCCAACCCACCCCGCCCCACCCGATCCTGCCCTTTGGGTGGAAAGATGAGGAGGCTGTTACCCCCGGATGAGAGCAAGGAGCCAGCCCTATTGAGATCTATCTGAGGCAGCGGAGGGCTAGCTGGCTGGTGAAAGACTTCTGCGGGCGCGATGGGGTGAGATGACGGTGCATGTATGAGGGATGTGTTTACTTTCCTCCGCAAAGAGATAACGGGGCCCTGGTTGATGTGACGAAGAGTTTTGGAAGCTGGGAAACGAGGGAGTTGAGTGGTTGACAAGGAAGTGAGTGGGGAGTGCAAGGGAGAGGAAGCGGGAGTCACTTCAAGCGGTGGTCAGAGTGGTTGAAAAGAGCGCATTCATCCGAATGGAGAGGGTACTTGGGAACGATTGTTTCTTCATCTTCTGTAATTATTACACTTGCCTCGCCTCATGGACGTCGTCCACGAATTCACGGTCATCGAAAACTTTGATGCCACTCCAAATCTGCTGCTTTTCCAATCGCACGGGGGAGGCGACGGTATACTTTCTTTGTTTTGAACGGAGTAGAAACAAGCCATTCCCATCATATGGAATAAATAATTTATAAAAGTGTGATAGAGATTTACATATGTCATTAGGTGAATCTTTCCGCAGAGTTTAACAAAACGAGAAAATTGAAATTTGAAACTACAAACAATCGATTGGCAAATTATTGAATGCATTTAATTTTCGTAGTATTATCAGTAAAAGTGGAACAACTTCGAGAGTATTTCCCGATAGAAAAGTTGGAACAAAAAATATAAACACTATACGAATGATTATCAAGGTTTCCTAGAGTGTTTAATGAACAGAAGGTAGGAATACTGAATCTCGTAGAACCCCGATGCTATATACCTAATAATTACGTATCAGTAGGATATCCATGATACAATGAGGCAATTCATAAGCCGCTTATGGTCCATCATGCAGCACAGTACACAATTTTTTACTATTTTGCGCTTGGAAAATCAACATTTTTTTACGTAGTACGTACAATTGGATTTGATAACATCGGGTAAGTTTCCTTCGTAACGAATTGGGAAGGGATCGAAGGAAAAAAGCAGTAAATTGGCATCACAGTCAAAGCAACGGAACTTGGGAGAGATGGATCACGCTCCTGTCGAAAACTACACCAATCAAACTTCCCGCCCCGGCCGCCGAAGGGTCAGGGCGACCTCTGAAAATGGGGGTCTCGAACTTAACCTACGGAAAACTTCCGCTATTGATTGCAAAAATATTGGATCGCAAAAATTTGAACCACCTACTTTTACCCCGATCCACCCACAAACAGGTAGCGGGATTAGGAAGAGCGTGACGGTGCCCTCCGTGGGACGGGTGGGAATGGAGTGTGGGAGTCTCCGGTTCGTGTTCTGCCCTCGGCACGCGGCAAGACCCGTTCCCCGGTCTCGGGCCTTGTCAATTCATCACTGGCGATTCATTAAAAAAATAAAAGAAGTAGGAAAAACAAAGGGAAAACGGAAAGAGATGATGATGAGGCGGTTTGTTCTCATCACGAAGTTGGGGGAGTCCGAGGGGGGGGGGGAAGGGTTGGAGTAAGGCATGCCATGGATTTTGACGTTTATGGCTGAAATTTATCGCCAACGCGGGAATTCATATCAGTAACGGTTCATGCGATGGAAGTGTTGCAATGCCTTGGAGTATGGCAGGCGAAAAAGTTTAATAAACGTTCCCATCAGTGCCGTTACGGTTAGACAAAAACAACTAATATGTGCTTCGTTCATAAGATACGTTGACATTCCAATTAAAAGACTGAGATCATTACATCGTAATAGCTCGAGCGGATAGACTATTTAGGTAATGGTAAAGAATAAGGTAAAGTCCAATGAAGGGAAAATGAGGAAATCAAGCATTAATTTCGTGTTATGCAATGCATTTGTTGTTACATTCACGAGCAATATCATTAGAAATGAAACGATATACGATTGGTAAGTATATAAGTACTTCGTTCTTTCATTCAAATAAACTTAATATGTACCTATATTCCTATGCCAAATTTATATTTTACGTCTTCAAGCTTAGTTTTTTAGATCCTTATATGAGGTTTCTGCTGTTCGTTTCGCCTTCCAGCTGAGTTGAAAGGAATTTTCCTTGCCCGTCACAGTAAAATTTAACAGGGGTTTTGGGTGCCACTGTGCAGGAGAGGCTCAGTTCACCTGTAGTTTATATTCTACTAAAATATCAATTCTATTAGTTGAAAATACGAACCTATTATGTATGAAATTCTTTACTGATGGCGTTACTGGATCATTATGACCCATGTGGAATGGAAGTTTTTCGATGACGAATGATGGAATTAACTTTACCAAATTAAAGGAAAAGACACGGAAAATACTACCGGAAGATCGAAAAATAAATATAGAAAACTAGTTGTACCAGTATTTAACTACTATCTATCCAAAAAAATTGTCTTAGTTGAGAAGAGACAGTTACTCGAACTGAAGGAGCATCTAAGGGAATCAAAGTCGAATATTAAAACATTCCCATGATAAATGTACCAAATATTTAAAAATTCCAATTATAAGAATTAGGTGCACCATTTGACCATTGAAAATATTAAAAAATGATCGTTTATCATCCGTGCCGTCACAATTTCGCAGATTACTTGTGTGAATGAAGCTTTAGTTAACCTTAATCGAGGGGAAGATTTTCTTCGCATAATTACTGAAATACTGTCTTTCCCCTTTCAGAAACAGCTATTCACGCTTTTCTTCAACATTTAAAAATAAATAAAACAGTCCAATCCGCACCGCTACAAATCCCATCGATACGTGACCAGGTCAAATGACAACCTTCTTATAACTTATATTGAATCTACCTCACTGTAATTTTAAACACAACTGCTCTTCCAAAAGCCAATCCACGAAACAGGTTTTGCTGTTGGTTAATATTTCGCTACACGTTGGTGGCTTCAGTGTTATAGGTGAATTTATCGCACAGGAATTTCCGGGTCGGTGAAAAAAAGATGATCCTCTCAGCGATTCTCGGCGAACGGAGCACCATTAATTGCGACCCTACGGTGACCTCTGACGCGATGATATTTTGGCACTTACTTAATAGCGGAAAATTAAAAGAAATTTTGACTCACTCCGCTACTTATTTTTCTTAGTTTTCTCGACTGCGTCCCGGTGGCGTACCTTTCTGCGCGGAGAGACAAGAAAGAGATTTTATAAAATGAAAACTCTGGGGTCACTCGTGGCGATAAGAGTGAAAAGATAGAGAAGCTGGAGTTGGGGAAACGGAGGGGAAGGTGGGTGGGGGGAGGAGCAGGTGAATGTGCGGATTCAGAGAAGAAGATTGGGAGGTGTGGCGGGGGAGAGGCGTGAGGAGGGAGGGGAGTCCCTCGGCTCCCTTGAAAGGATTGGACAGTTCATAACGGGGAAAAGGTATAAGGTTCACCTCTAAGAGAGACTAGCACGACCGGGCCAATCATGAGGCCCTGAGATTAGAAAAAAATCATAAAAGGGTTGGGTCGGCCAGAACTAAGAGAAGGAGAGAGAGATAAAGAGTGAAGAAGGGAAATATTAAAAGATGCAGGGGGAAGAGAGAGAAATGAGAGAGAAAGAGAGAGACGGGAAGTTGAGAGGGGAAACAAAAGAGTCTAGAAATTGCTCGTGTTGTAATTCTTGCAATTGCTGTTTCCCCTTGGCCCGATAGAGTCGAAGAGTCATTACCGGGATGTGATGCTTGTTTGTATGCTTAATACGAGCCGGTCCCCCAGGCAGATACGGTGAAAAAAAATTACCTCGAGATCAAGTTACCGAATTTGTCTAACGCCGACCGTCCTTTAACTAATACTATTTAGTGGAGTTTATTTTTCTAGTAGACGCTACTCTTCTAATTTATATACAATACGGGAAGAATATTTGCCTCGGAGATTTACTCTGTAGGTCCATCGGTTTTACGTGCCGTTAAACACTTTACGACATGGATACACGTGCGCAGGAAAATGTGCAGTAACCATTAAGACTATTTATTTATTTAAAATTCCTTTTTCGAGAAAATATTACTCATATTTTTAATGAGTGATTTGAGCAGATAAATACTGTGAGAAACACGACTGATTTAATTTCGATCATTTTTTTGTAATTTAAATCATCTTTGGTCTTGTCTCTCTATGCGCGAGTGATGAACAAATCACAATTCAAGGTGATAATGAATGTTTCAGGAAGAAATAACAGGGTTAAACGTATGCATCTGGCAACCAAAAGAAATTTATGAGTAATGTGAGTAGAAACAAGTTTTTTACCGTTTCATTAACCGAAATACGACTTTTTTGATAATAATTTTGATTTTCTTTCAACGATAGCTAATTCAAATATGAAATCCAAGTAAACGGGCATCGACGAAATGACTCAAAGCAGGAAATAACACGATTCGAAATTATCCAAGTTCACAATTTCCCAGTACTCAGGTGGCACATACTAATTTCATTAACATATACTTCTTCATCACCCTTCGCGAATTGATGAAATTAGCATTAGCTTTTGGAAAATAAATTTATTTGCCCATGTGCCGTAAGTTATGAGTAAAAGTCAAGAGAAGGAATTGAGTAACTTTAAGGCCAACCTTTCACGACCCCAACGATGAAATATAATATTCTTGTCACCGTTAAAACGACTTATACTTCGTTTCAAACGAGTTATCATCCCGCCCCATAGGATTTCATCAACAATGCGAGGTTTCCTGGCGAAAAAGATGAAAGATTGCTCTCTCCCCCACAGCTACAAAGTACTAGACGAGACGCGGTGCGTGACCCTTAGGAGCATAGGTATTCCATTGCATCCAAATGGATCGACTCCTCCGGCTTCCAAGGAGTAACAATCTTTTCATGGCTCCGGAATCGCGTACTTGTGACAAGGAATTACATCCGTGGACGCTGTTCGCGCTTGCGGAGACGGGAGGGTGGGGGAGCGAGTGGGTGGTGGGTGCAGGAAGAAGAAAGGGGGCGAGAGTGCCCGAGAGAGGAGGGAATGGGTTCCTCAAAGAGAAAAGGCAAAAGACCCGAAGCCGCCTCCTCCGTATTCTCTATAACGGTTCGAACAAGTCGAGGACGGCTGTGAACAGAAAATAAGGAGCCATGACTTTCGAGGTTCACCGGACTGCCCTCGGTGTGGTGGGGGGTACTTGTGGCGGGTATTCTGCCGTCACGAGGAATGCTGACGAGGTGAGGGCATTGGGTTGGAAGTTAATGCAAAAGAATTTCTGGCAAACGTTTATGGAGACGACCGGTTATCAAGTTTTCAACCAGACTGACCACCACAGGTTGCTTCTGTTGGGAAAACCCGAAACGGACTTCCGGTAATATATGTAGATATATTATTCGCAAAGTGCGCTGTTAAGAAGAGGGGTGGTAATCTTCGTGTAACATGACCTTAACGGAAGGCGTTCATTGAAATCTGGCAAATCTTGTTAGCATTTAATGAGGAAAAATGTTTTAAGACCTTAATAGTCGACCGTTTATTCTCACTTTGCTTCATAAAACAGGTGGTGTACCAGAAAGGCACGAAGAGACTCATTTCAAAGCTATTCGATACATCATCGTCTTGACTGCAGGAAATTAATACGGCCCTTTGAATTGTAAATCAGCCCACTTAAATGTGTAACCAGATTCGATAATAACAGTACAGGAGTTCAAATTCTCTTTCGAAATACTGTGTGCACATATCGCTAGATGAAAATGTCTATCTTTAGTGCTCTTAATTTAAACGTTTCCTATTCAGTTTTTCCCTATCTAATGAGGCTAGAATAGAGTTAACTGATTTCATCGCCGCTGAAAGTTCACAGACTCATTGCTGTCACACGAAAATTCCCTTTCCATGTTCTTAAAAATAATTAATATTATCTTTTGCGCAAATAACTATTTTCTCAAATCTTCAAGAAAATCGTCGACTGGAAGCATTTTCATTTCCGGAATTACTCCACGAAAATTGCTCCGTCTCATTCGACATTAGCCTGTTGAGTTTCATAAGCGAGAGCGTAACCGTCGGAAACGGAGAAACGAATAAGAGAAATCGGACCGGCGAAATCAAATTGCGCTCCATTGAACCCCCATATTTAGTTTGATTGAGGATCGAACCATTCATCGAAGCCAACCGTCTTTAGGGGATGGAGCGACGAGAGGGGCGGGCGCAACCCGAGTCATTTACGACAAAACCAACGAAGAGAACCAACAAATACCCCCCCCCCCCCCCCCCCCCCCCCGCCCCCCCACGCCCGCCCGAGCGAAGACAGGAAGATAGGCAAAGAAAGGAGGGGAGACAGGCAGCGGAGGCGCGGGTGCCGCGCA
>WURS02058689.1:0-10742 GCA_011762765.2 Rhinocypha anisoptera | reverse complement strand
ACGTCTCCGCTGCGGCTCTCGTGCTGGCTCTTGGAGTCTCCGGTCAGAGCGTCCTGGATGTCATAGGAGGAGGAGTACTGGGGGTTGGGGTCGTAGTCGGTGTCGACGGCGACGGCCTTGGCGACGGCGGGGGCGGCGTAAGCGAGGGGAGCGGCGTGGGCGTAGGCGGGTGCGGCGTAGGCGGTGTGGGCGAGGGCGGGTGCGGAGTATGCGACTGGAGAGATAACTCCAGCGCGGGCGAGGGCCACGAGGGCGGCGAAGACGACGAACTGTTTTTTGAAAGGGAAAAAGTTTTATGTTAAACACATCCATAGGATTGTCGATATCAAATAACGAATGTGTAGATCAACTTTGGTATCACTGAAAATGTTTATGTATCCTGGAAGGTCCAAGATTGATATCGGAAATGAATGTCTTTGGTTTAATCTGCATTCTTCGGCTCATTTGGATTTTTTAAGAACTTATTGTTCTCGAGACATTTTCTAAATTAATCCATGTGCCCATTTTTACTTAAGTAATTTCCTATCCAGTGTTTTGTAGCAAGAATTTAATTGAAAATAACGTCTTTAACTTTTTTTACTAAAGAGTGACTTTGAAAATATTTTCGTAATGCTTATTCTAAAACATTTCTAATGGTAGATTATAATCATAATTCCCTCTCGTAATCAAGAATTTTGTATCCGTGTTTTAAGCTTGTGGAAAAACAATTATTTTTTTCTGGATTATTTCAAAACACCACTAGTTTCTCTAGATGTATAGAGCCAGGATTCTCTCAGGTTAATCATGCAAAAGTGCTATAAGTTCAAGAGCTTATTTAAAATTAGACCAATTAAATATTAAATTTCGAGAAATTAATGAAATGTTCGTAGTTATATGAAATACTTTGAAATTCTGATTTATTACTTTGATAAAGTTTCAAAGTTTCATGTGTTATGTAAAAATGAACTGCCACATCTTCCAAGGAATAATATGCGTAGTTTATGACTATGCGAGAAACATATGTCTGAGGGTCCATGTGTAATGGTTAATAGTGAGAGATACAATTCTGACGTTCAAAGATCGACTTCGTATCGTATAACCACGCTACGGTCACTGGAGCACTCACCTTGAAGGCCATTTTGTCTGTTGACTGATGGATTCTGCAGTGAGTTTGGAGGCCCACCTCGGCTTTATATACTAAAGTTCCAGACGCCCTCAGGTGACCGCGGGCGATGTGAGGGGTGATGCAATGACCTCCCTTGCTCCTGAGCGCCTTACTCCCCCACCACCGCAGATTCCAATACCCCACCCATAGAATTGGAGAGTGTGGGCTCCGAAATTTCACTCGACCACACCTCACTCGATTTTTTTTTCAAGCATTGATTGCTTGTCCGCATATGGCATTTGGCCCTATAATGCCGTTTTTCTTGTTCTTCTACTAGTGCTACTTGCTTCTGTTAACAGAATTGCGTCCGAGACGTATCTCTTTAATTGCCTGGGTCATCACAGCCACGAATTGTTCCGGGGCAATATTTTATTCTGTGGAAAGGTCAAATCTTCTGCTTCTATTCGAGGTCGCTAGTTGGTAGCGGTATAAATCTCTCTGGAAAGCTTGTGGTTGTTCGGGTGACCTTTGTGGTTTCTAATTCCTACTATCCATTAACATTTGTGTTTTTGATGAAGGTATATTTAATAGGCCCGAGAACCTTTTTTTCGTGCATAGGTTCACCGAATTAGTTATCATCCCGTCATGGATCTTTCATATTTTAAAGACATTGGAATAATTTTAATCCGTATCTATTTTCTCACACATTTATCTTTTTTTTTCTAGTGTTTTGAAAAACAGTCGTACGCAATTAGCTAAATAAAGAAAACTGAAGTATACTCCCTCGTATATTTCACCCGTCTCCCGGGCTCTTTTCCAGACACCATGTCTTTAAACTGAGACTCCTGGAGTAAAAGCCATTATTAAGACACATGTCAGGTATCTAAATGGCATTTTCTTGTCAGACTTTGCTTATACTGAAGTGACACTAAGACTGAGGATTAATCGTTAGTGGAACTATTGCATTTATTCTTCCATAACAAAGATTTGCGATATTAAAACGTGATGAAATTGAAACATTTTTCCCCAATCAGGTATAAAATTTTACATTTTACGTTTTTTATAATAATTTTTAAGAGTATACACCGTTTTCAAGACTTGAAAATTGTGTAGTGCACCTAAACTAGTCGTTAATAAATAATAATTTTATTAAGTGGAAGTTGGAAGCGTTTTATTTTTCTTCCATTATGTCCATTCTTGTTATTTCTCGTAGGACTTGCAGTAATCGTTGCTTTATGATAGATTTTTACGAACTATCTTTCACATCTGTTTATGAACCAAACAAAAAATGATTCAGTCCTTAAGGAATCTTTATATCAATTCAATCATAAGATTCTCAATACTTGTTCTTTCCGAATATAATGTGTCAACTAATGTAAGGTGCTTGCATTTCACTTACCTTGCCTTGAGAGCAAACTTGTTCACCAAAGACGATAGGTTTTCGAATGAATATGAATAGGAATAAATTAAGAATGTTATCTCTTTCATGTTTTAATGTTTGTTAGGTGCATTAAAACGGCTCACCTATTGTTTCCTGACCACCTTAGGGATAACATGCCTTTCTTATGGTGATATTCCAAAAGAGTGAAATTTACCGGTGGCAACGTTTCACTATGGTTTATCACCATCATCTGGAATTATTAGCAACCAAAAAAATATAAATGTTTTTTGTTTGGCGTTTAGGTCGATAATTAGCTATGGTTTCGCTAATAAACCGTAGCGAAATTTTGGTGCCGGGTCAGTAATTTTCTCTTTTGGACCAACTTGGGCACACTTGGATATTATTATCATTAAAATTGTGTTTTTTGAATCACATTATTGATTGCAGTGATAGTGACTTTTATTCGATTATATGACTGGCTGACCTTCCTACCTCAGAAGTTGCCTGCCTTGACAATGAGGTCGGGAATTAGTGACGCTTGCTCTAGGCGTGCAATTACGGGTATTTTCACGCGTCACTGGCTTATGATACTCTTTTTATGCGTTTCAATCACCAAACTCACGTTACATAATGTTTAAAACCATTGAGGAAACAACCGTTGCCTTCTCAGATATCTAACGTTATTTTAGAGTAGTACGGTTCAGACAGGCTCCATTCAGCAGTTCAGTTGGCGAGACACCTTCGTGTATAACGGGTGGGTTCTGTGCTCAAATTCGCTGGGTTCAAGAACCCAAATGGATTTCATCTCTTATTTTTTTGGGCTAATGGGATTCTCCTTCAAGGGATTTCACGGTTAAAAAGTAATAAAAAAAGCATTTAGTTTGTTATTATAATAAATTATAATAACAAACTAAATGGTTTTGATAATTATTGTAGCGATTCTTTCATTGTTCCAAAATTTCCTTAATCATGCGAGAATAAAGTTTGTTATATGATCTTAAGTTCACCAGAAAATATATCTCATAGTAGATTGATGGTTTTTAAAAAATAACTTTTATAAGGTGACGGCCTCCACAGTGAACTTTATATCTCATAGTCTTTTTGTTTTGTGTCACTGCCTGTGCAGAGAAGGTATTAACTTACTATGTAACTAGAGAGTATTTCTATAATCTCCTCTCTTTTATTGTAAGAATGTTCTTGTATATTCATTGGTTTGACATGTTTATTGTAATAAATAAATCAGTATATTGGATGAGTAGGCATCGTAAACTCGTAATGAGCCTAATTCATTAGGTATAATTTTTGTATGACGTCGAATAAAGATCCACGAAATAGTATAGTTATTTCATTATCTGACTTTATCGTTTTCGTGTATGAAGTATACAACGTTGTCGCTAATAGTTCATCCAAGATTGAGAAAATACCAGTGCCTATACTAAATGGGAAAAGAAATCAAAACTGAAATACTTAAAATGGCATTGTCTGCAACATGTAGGTAAGCCTAATCTTTCATCATCTTAGAGGGCGTTTCCTTTTCCGTCACGGTGCCCCTTTTCACCGTGGGTTCCTGTAACAGTCATCCCTCTGAGCTCTGAGCAGTATTATGAAAATTATATTGTTATATCTCTCAGAAGATAATATTATATTTCAGCCACCATTAATTTCAAGACAACTTCATTATTGTATGAATAAGTCTTTCGTACGTTACTTCATCTTTCATCGCCAAACCACACACTGATGAAAAATTTAGAGCCTAGTTTCCACTTATAGTTGAAACGTTTTTGGAGGTTCTTCTGAGCCTTAACTTTCTTCTATCATTCCATTGAAATCCTTGTATATCCTACCTCTCGGTATATAGAGCCAAACTGGAAACAACACCTAGGAAAAAAAGAGAAATATTTAGCTTCGTTTTTTTAATTATAACTCCGTAAAATATGAAATTTTTATTTCAGTCATTTTGTCAGTCATATAATTTTCTAGTAGTTTTTCTAGCCATTGTGCTTAAGCTTCTAATTCTTTGATATGCTATTTTATATTTTTATTATAATTATATTTAGCTTTTACCAAGTATTAGGAAGAATTTTTTCGAGAATTAAAAGAAAGTATCTGCATTTTGGATTAATGTTTGATTTAAATCAGGTGGAATAAATGAGTATAATCATGTTGCGAAAGTATAATACTTGTAAATGTATATATTTCTCATCATTCCTTTATGTCACAGGTTTGATTAATTATTATCCACATAGTTCACTGTGGAGGCCGTCACTTGGTGGAAATCCATGATAGAATGATGGTTATATAAGAGAGTTAAGAGAGAGAGAGTTATTATATAAGAGTTATTTTAAAAAAACCATCATTTTATTATCCACATCTTACAACCTCATGGGGACTGCGGTATTCAACGTATTTCAATATATTTGTGTAAATAAGCTAATGGATATCATACATGTATATGGTAGTAGTTAGTGGTGCATTTTATTTTTAAGTATTAAAATTTCTCTTTTCAATTACTAGAAGAATTTTACGTTATAGAGTCAGGTGAGATGTGGTGGAAACGATCCATGATCTAAGAAATAGGTTTAAAAAAATTGCAATTTCCACTTAAAATTTTAAGTGGAAAATGCAAATTTTTAAATCTATTTCTTAGATTAGAATAATTTAACTATAAGTATAATTTCCTAAAAACATAATTCGTATTTTCGTTTTCAAAACCTCTCTTTTTTAACTTCGTTATAGTACAAATTTTTTTAGTGTTGTCACAATGTTTTCCGCTTGCGAATTTTACATTTAGCTGAATTATTTCCATTGCTTGTCTTTTTTCTTGTCAATTCAATGTATAAAACTTACAACAGATCATACACCAATATTGATTAGTTTGAAGGGCAATCTATCGTAACAAGTTTAACTGCAGGAATGGTTTATTACCATTCACCTAACTGCAGTATGATTTTCACTCTCTTTATATACATCGATCTGATAAACTTTTCATTTTTGAACTGAAATGTCTTTATCGTTCATCGACATTAATCTGATAAACTAATCATTGTTCGTGTCTCATTTATTTTTTTAAAGTAAGTGTTATCTTTGAACTGTATTTAAATTATGTTATATCCACAATTATGGCCAAGCTCCATATAGATCATGACACCAAAGTCTTTCAGTCTGGTCATATTTTTTCAGATTAATATTCTATGCCCTCACCGTTCAAAAAATACTTCGCTGCGGAACTTGCGTGGGATGCATATTAAGTGGGCGAGATCGTGGCGAACTCTCACGGGATTTCGGTGAAACTCTTGGAGCTGCAGGAATATGAATTTCTCTAGAGCTTAACCGCTCCTGTTTTGAAAAATCTCTGCTCCTGACGAAGACGCGATTCTTAGCAGTATACTATCACATCCTAATTGTATTATAGTACTCTGTATGTCAATATTTTCTTATGTGGAATTCTGTACTTAAATGTAATTACTTGATGAATTTTGACATAGGACTTGTGATCCTTGCCGTTGTTTAATATTACGTATATATATATACGATATATATATCCAAATGTTATAGAACATGATATTGATATTTGAAAATGCACTGGAGTTATCCGGAAAAGGTAATGGGGCACCTGCCTAAAGAATAAATTAACCCTCTTGAAATTTGGCCCAGAAAGCACACGAAAAAGGTAAAACCTGAAACATGATAGCTATAGCCACAGTTATTATGCGTGCGACATTAATTGGATAGGAAGATTGCTGTATTTTAAATTCCGCGTAGAATAATGTTTGATCATACTAAAAATTAATATATTTTACGCTTTCTTTCACTGCTAGGCATAATGTTAAGATTCGAGAAATGGTTAAGGCCGAGACTTTGTGGAAATCCATGTTGATAACAGCAGAAATAAAACTTTGCGTTCCACACGAAATATAAATTAATGACTCAACTAGTTTCACCACACTGTAGCATCGTCAGGAGTGAGAGTCCTGAAGACTCTTGAAGATGCTACAGTGTAGTGAAACTAGTTGAGTCATAAATTTATATTTCGTGTGGTACGCAAAGTTTTATTTCTGCTGTTATCATAATGTTAAGACATTAACATCGTCCAAGTCAATTGGTCTTCAAGCAGGTAAAAATAATAATTTACTTCTACTAATGAATGCTTTAGCTTTCACAATAATTTAGTTTCTATAGAAAATTTCTTATTCGGTCATGTACTAAGGAATATTTCTTAATCTTTGTTCTTTTCAGAGTTAATTATTTATGCATAATATTGCTGTGCCTTCCGGCTAAGGCACAGCAAAATGTGATATGTTTTTAAGAGCATTAGTATTCGGTCTAAGAAAATAAAATATTAGCCATAATCCGGCGTGATTTTTGGAGAATTCAATGCCGAATTAATTGAAAGCCACATTTCTCTGTTAACATTTAGTTTATCCACTTAGTTTAAATAGTATATTACGCACTAATATTTTATATATTATACACATGCACAAGCAAGAAAGTATATATGAGTATTAAAAAATTAAAGACAGAGACACAAACATTAATTAGATCCCTAAAGATACAGTACCAATTCTCACTGACGACTACGGCACGTCCGTTTAAAAGTTCAATTATATTCTAGCGACTGTTCTTTTTATTTGGTCTATCTCCTAACTGTCTAAGTATGTATATTATATTGAAGTAAATAGTGGTTTTCACTTGCCTGTACGAAGTGGTGTTCACTTGTATGCTCGTATTTCCACAGAATAACAGAAAAAATGACCGGTTTCGATTATATTCGTCGTCATCTGGAAAATTAACATTTCTATTTCTACCACATCTCTATTGATTTCATTATGGAATTCCAGCAGGTGAATAACTCCTCAGTGAATTCTATCTCTGTATATATATTAATTGTTTAAGAAATCAAATAATATATTCTACTTGTTAGTTAATTTGGAAGAATGACATTGATATATATTTTCCGTAATTTATTAGTTTATTGGTCATTAATACATTTCTTTTGAGTCTTGTATTGAATGTCTTTTTATTAAAGTTTTCATAAATTATTCACAATGAAATTGAGGATTTTTATTACAACCTTATTGAAGATGGCCTTACTATTTAGGACAAATAAAATGATTGATTTTGTATGTCTGTTGAAAGAAAGAGTATAATACCTTGTAGCAATTGTGATAAAGGATTTGTGCTATTCTTCATTTGGTCATTAGTATTCTCTACTTCGATCGATTATAAACCAATTAAATGCAAATACTATCAATGTTTATTTTCGATTTGGTACGAATACCAGAGATTATTTTAAAATTGTATATAATTTGGGATAACTCATCAAATAATGATTCTTTGGGATACCACAGTTAAAGTTATTGGCGCCGAATAACTTTATAACATGCGTCTTTGTAAAACTGTGATATATTATATTCGGTATATGTATTCATTTATTTTCTCTAGTACTGTGGGAAACGTTAATGAAAATATTACGTAGTCTGGACGTTTTCTATTGGAGTAAATAGTGTATGAGATCCGTTTGCATTGATTACGCTTAGAGAAGTAGAATTAGAATAAAATTCACTTGAGGAGGCCGTCACTTAATGAAATTCCACAATGACACAAAATATGCATGTTTTTGCTTTGTTCTATTTAAAAAGAATATTATGAAATCTATTACGAACATAATAATATTAATTAACAGCATATTATGAACATAATATTCTGTGGAAATAAAGCAAAGCAAAAACCTGCATATTATATGTGAAGTAGAATTAGCATTTACAGCGAAATTGACCATAAATGGAGAGTGAATCTTGTGCATTCCCTGCAATACGTTATCAATTTAAGTATAGTAAGTTTTTTGTATACTAATTGAAGACTCAATAATCTTGATATTAGCCAGCCTGCCGAGTAACTACAGCTTATTATAACTATAATTGCTTCACCATAAAGTTCATTTCTTAATGGTTCTTCTTGGTTTAATAAGCCTGTCTGTGGGTATATGGTTCGTTTTACCGGGATTTTATAAATGATCGTTGGTGTTCATATCTACAGTAATAATATACTTATTATATTTATATATACATTAATAGGTATAAACCTACTTATGGAAGGTCAGTATGTAAATTATGAGTGAAAAATCTTTCTGGATGATCTTTTTTAACTGATTTAAATAACGTTATTTTGGTACCGTGACTTTGATTCTATATTCAAATGACTTCTTTTTGTGGCGACGAAATTTCCCTATATATATTTTTTTTCGTCCTAAACATTTCCCTGTTTTAATCTAGGTCTTTGTTAATGGCTTTTGACACATTTTTACGGCTGCATGCCCTTGCTGACACCAACCATTAAGAACAATTAGTCTGAGACATATGCAACACCCATGCCTACTTTGGGTTAGCCGGCGATGGTGCTACGACTGGCACGTAATATCTCTATATATATTTTAAAAACTGTATTGTCCTTAAGAACATTCTTATCAGGTTTTAAACTCCGGTAAACAATTTTTTTTACCGTTTTATTGGATGATTTTCGTATAATTTTATATAATGTAGATATTCCTAACTCACATATAAACATTGTCGGAGAACAGAATGAAATGAAAGAAATGAAATGGAAGGAAAAGTTTACAATATTTCGTGAAATATAAGTAGGGTGAAAATTTTTAATTAAATCGTCATTTTATAAAATATTTCTTTAAAAATTACGTAAACCATGCGATGGTTATATGAGGTTCTGTCACGAAATGTGTTCCTTCTTTTACTGGAAGCTTTTCAGACATGTATATGATAAGGGTGTATTATCCTTTTGAAAAATTTGAGTTTTTTTTCTAATCAGGCAGCATCATAACATAGGTATATTTTCATGTGTTTTTCCTGATACTTGATTTGATTAGTATGTTGTAATTATTTCGGAAAACAATTAAAATAAGCGTTCCTCTTGATTTTTTGGATCTAATACTTAGCGCAGTGTGAAACTGTTGATGATATTGACTATTTTGTTAAAAATATCCTATATACTCTCCTTTCCATTTAACCCACGCAGCGATGGCCTACTGATTCTCCACAGGTTTCTTTTTGAAATTGGGGATTCTCCCGCCGTACACCAATTCATGTTCGATTTTAGTATATATTTTATTGTCATATAGCAGTTTTTTTCCTCATTCCTCGTTGAAGACGGTGAGGGTATATGTCCCCTAGTTTATCTCTAAACTCTTCCAGATATTCACTTTTTCAGTCTTGCATATATACGTAGATACGGCCTTTGCTGAAACAGCGTGTTTACCCAGGGCATAATTTCAAAAGATCTGAAATTATCCCGGTAAAAAGCCTTAGTCATCTCCTCTGACCGCCGCCCACAGTATAGATTCTTCATTTTTTTAGAATATTTAAAATTTTCGTAAATGCAATCCTTTAATTTTCTTCTTAAGGCCCAAAGTCTTGACCGTGTATTCCGAATGTTGATTTTCTCTGAAGTATATAATTCCTGAACTGAAATTTTGCGTAGTTTACAAAAATAATCCCTAATTTTAAGTTCCAAAACATACTATATTTGTTTTCCGGTGGCATATAAATAAAAACTTTGGGAAACAAAAATATTTGTCCGTTCTTGAACTCTCTTTGATTCAGTAGTGTTTTCCTGACCAGATAATATAAGGCCATTGACCCATTATTCCTATCTCATAATAATTATGCAAGTGAGAGATGTATGTATAGTTAGTCTGCCGTTGATTCCCGCCCAATGTTTCGATGTTATTTTTCTGGTTATTTTGGAAGTCAAAAGAATTTGTATTACTTATCAAGGACGTCTTCTATCATCTGAAAATCCTGTATTCATCGAAGGATATTGATAGTTCAATTGTTTTAACCCTTAATTAAATCTCAGGAAGATTTGAAGTAGAGTCGAAGTAGTTGTCAAGGGAAAGATCAAGGAATTGACTACAAGGCTTAAGTAGGCGAAAAGTTTATTTTCTTAGAGTAATGTTGAATGATTCACAATATGTGAATACACTCAAAGAAATAAATTAGATGGTTATTACAGAGACGGCAGTTTGGTCACTCAACCGTGGTAGGCGAGGGGGGCGGCGTAAGCCTTGGCAAAGGGTGCGGCGTAGCCGAGGGGGGCGGCGTAAGCCTTGGCGACGACGGGGGCGGCGACGGCGGCCTTGACGACGGCGGGCTCGCGGTGAACGACGGCGTTGAATCCGTTGACGGGGTCGGCGGTGTAGTCGACGGTACGACGGGTGCCGTCGGGCTCGACAAGGCTGTAAGATCCCTGGACGACGTCTCCATC
>WURS02058678.1:0-10743 GCA_011762765.2 Rhinocypha anisoptera | reverse complement strand
TACATATATACACTAACTTCCCTGATTACTAACTCCGGACATGTGATTATATTTATTGTGATCTCTAATTGTGCGAGGAAAAAATTACATTTTACATCTATCTGTTCGACATCCTAACTCTCTGATTTTATGTACGTGATCTAATCTACCGTAGTATGTCGGGGCCTGCAATATATTTCTGATCTCATCATCTGGTTTTATGTCGTCGGAACTTTATATGAGATTTCAATATTCTCTGAAGGCCGTTGAACACGATACCTCATCATTATCTTGATTGATCCCGCGAGAAACGATATTTCTGTTGATAGCGAGATAATCCAAAACTTCAAGAAACCCCCTCCACCGATTATGACAGTTGGCTTCCAATGTTTAGGCCACAAACGTATTTCTATCGAAAAAAATCAACTCCTTGTAGTGGAAGTAATTGGGTTTTGTGGGCACTTCTACGGCTAAGGTAATTTTGCACCACGTCAAGGCTCTATACTAACATTTCTAATAAAATGAAATACACAAATAAGAGAAAATGCCCGATTAGAAACAGGTCTGATTTAAAAATAATAAAATGAGAAATGAAAACGCTATATGAATCAAGGTATTACACGTTTAAGAAATAAATAAAAACATATGGAATGGACATTTAAAAAAGTTTTTAAAAAAGGGGGGGAGGGAATTAATCACAGGAACTCTTCCCAAACCAGTGTGGTTTCCTGGATATTCTCATCAATTGTAATTATTGTAATTAACTCCTTTTGCAGTAAAAAAACAGATTGAAACCGAATTGCGGTTATTAGAAACTTCAGTTAGTTTTCTGTAGTACCATCTAGGATTAATCCACATACAATATTAATGACGTTTGAAGCTAGTCATACAATCGTGACGCGTATCGCATCGTTGCTCTTGACGGAAGCTACACAAGTAAATTAAGGTGTGGCACCTCCAGCGAACGACTAATCGTGTTTCGTCATGAAAGAGTGTAGGTAGGGCTGAATGAATGAATAGGTAGGGCTCGCCCCCTTTCCCACTATTAGCAGAAATTTATATGGCAGATTTAACATGCCAACTCCTTCCCAGGGACTCTTCTTTTGTTAGTGACATTTATTGATTGTTCAGAAATGTTGATGATATATTTCGTGCATGGAAAGTGTCGGGAAGGCATTTAAATCTTGGAAACATTGAACACCAACCAAGCCTTACCATAAGAAGTAGAACAGAAACCTGGATCAAAATATTTCACTGGAAAATCAGAAATCTTAACTTGAGATTCTTAGAAAGCATTCGAAAGCAATCACATAGCACAAAGGCCATTTCCAGTAATCACTTTTCTCACAAATTATCAGTGTATCGTTCACCGGTTTTTGAGTATTCCAATGACGGAGGAAAAAAAATGGAAGTAATTATATCAAGCGAACTGCTTCAGGTACTGGTTTTCCGGAAATACTAATTGACGAATTGGCGACCAAAAAAACATTCGAATTACCTTGCTTGAATTGTTGAGAATATCAGATACACACAGTGCGAATTTGATTGTTACGTCAAATCTGTGTCCATTGGATCAATTATACTAACCTTTTTTGACTCGTTTCTACATGATGGGACACCGGTGTAAAAAATCTCCAGAAATCTATTTAATGTCTCACGGGAAACTTATGAGTAGAACTGAAGTATGAATAAGATTTAGTTAACACCATTGTACGTTTTTAAAAATTCTAATTGATCTGCCGAGTCTCTTGGGGAATATTAAGAAAGTTAGAAAGAAACATCCATTCCAAATTACTTTTTCCAAAATTTTTTTTTTACTTCTTTATTATTGGGTATTTTCTTTTAATAGTCGTTGGCAAATGTAGTTTCCTGGTCTTCAATTCAAAGTCGGTTTCTCCCTCTAGGCCAATAGGCATTGATACATTTTTGCACACAGTCACTATCATCCCCTTCCTTCGCATGCCTGAAATTATCACCGTAAAATTTCTGATTTTTATGCCGTGTTAAACATTTTTCCTCGAACCTGATCAAAACCTTCGCATCTCCCAAGGAAGATTCCTTCGGGACGTAAAACGTCTTCCCCCCCCCCCCCCCCCCCCCTTCCCCTTTTCCTCCCCCCCCCCCCCCCCATCTCGCCCAACTATCTCAGTACTAGTGCAGAGGCTCTCTTTTCTGAGGCTGTTATTAACGTATCAATTGCATCTGTTGCGTCATTTTGTTTTTTACTCCTTTTTAATATCCAACTCAATTAAATGTCTTTTTATATCTGAAAAGAATTCCCTCTTGCTCGGAATTAGTTGACACAAAACCTGCTTTCACGTAGAGGCAAGCGATGTTTTTCTCTATGCGTAGTACTGACCAGATAGTAAACTGTCCATACGCGTGCTTTTTTTGGCCTGTCATTCCTACTCCAAACAAAAGCGGCACACCTTGTACATGAGAAGAGAAGATAGAGTATTCACGTAGGAACGAAATCTATGTAGCTGAGCCTAAGTCGTAAGTTGCTCATGTTGTTGACTCGAACATCGCTGAACATGTCCGCGTATCGCGAAGAGTCTCCCGTGTTCTACGCCTCTCTACGTCAGCGCATGAATCGACGACTGGAAGCCCTGCGCCTGACACATTCGCCAAACCTCGTGTCGCAGTGAGATAGGAATCTTGTTCGCATTTCCAGCTAGTGGTACAATATGGAAATACTCCGTCTTACAAATGTATAAATAACTGTACGTCATATATTTGAATGTACTGTGCACACAGATTTGAATTACTCACGAGAAACAAGTCAGGGAAAGAGTCATATTGGCATTCATCCCTTAATGGAGAATTTCTGACAGAGGGGATATTTTTGGAACCCGTCCACCTCCCGTCCGCTGTTGGACAAGTCGCCCTCGTCTCTTTTTCTCTAATAGCAGTTAGACATTTATTCCACTTGGCAATGGTTCCCAATCGGTGAACGGCCCGTCGTCTGCCCTTGCCTTAAGAATAATAAATGTTTCATGATGTGTATGTTATCGCAAGAGCTAGTTTCACTTGACATACGAAGACTTGCTATTACTGCACGTTATAATTGAACGCTGACACAAGAATATGGAGTGGCCTTATAGTGTGGGCCCCCATCAGATAACATTCCAAAAGCTAAAAATTGAAACGGTTAGAAAAATTCTATTCTTAGGAATCTAACCGAAAGAATACGTCTGCTTGTTCATTCAATTTATCGCTGGTTGCTCACATTAAGTATCCGTTCATTATATTTCTTGGTTTGGTATTCTCAGCATTAGCAATGAAAAAGTAATCGAAGTACATGAAATTGTTGTATAATATTGTCTTCTATTAACGTTAAAGCGTCCATGACAGTTTGCTTACCTATGGAGGTCACTCGCCTTCTTAAGTGTCGCCTTGCCTCACATCTTCCTCGCTGGCGTAGCAGCCATGACCGATGTCCGAGCTGAAATCGGCAAAGCGCCGCCGCGTTGGTCCGCGACACGACCTCCACCGCAGTTCAACGGAGACTGACACGCGCACTTCACTCTTTCGAGAGTCCGCCGCCGTGTCGGATGATAACCGGGTGGAATTTTCTGGCGCGTTGAATCCCGATTTGTTCTTTGGACGCCAGGCAATCCTAATTGAAAGCGAGACATCAGCCCATGAGAGACACGGACCCTTGAAACTGAAGAGCGAAGAGCTTATGGGTAGACTTTCGTCCCCAATGTAGTTGCCTTTCTTTTTTCCCTTTCTAAAAGTTCGACGCAGGTCGACGTGGTCCGAGTGCCAAGTGACCACATTTACCAGTCGCCTGTTTATTTCTTTCATTTTCATCAATGGCCAAATGTCGAATAGGTGATGGATACTCAGGTATTGTGGAACACGGCCGGATTCACGAAGAAATCACTTGCAGACATCCACGGGTAAATTGTTCCCTCGAAATCTGATAGCTATTCTGCCATGAGCACGTCCTTTCGAAAGTTATTTTACGCCCATGGACGATATGTCAACTCTAAACCATCTTCGTATGAGTAAGTACCCTTACAAAGTTCCGTAAATTCACCTGCGGTGAAATTCAATCACCTCTAAGTATGGAAAGTCCAATTAATGGCTGCACGTCTTTTTTCGTTTGGGTGAAAGTGGTTGATGATAGTAAATGCTAATCTAATTTTACTTTTCCGATTGATATCACGAATGACAAGAGGTCGATGTCGATTTCAGAGGGTGCAGGGCGCTAGAGGAGTAGCGTGCTCCATGCCATCGCAACGGCATCAATTATTCACTAGGAGGTGACACGGACAAGTAATTTTCTTCAAACGTCTCAAATTACCCGGTGATTTTCTGATCTAACGACTTGAGTTAAAAGAGTCAATGTTATTAAGAATCATAAGTTAATCCAAGCGGCTTATCCATGCGTAATGTGGAAATTTCATCATCTATCATAATTGATAATGACGACGATTCTCTCTCCTTGACTCGCAACTAATTCCCCTTTCTCTTGAGCTTCTTTTTTGGCGGTGGTCCAGTGGGTAAAGCACTCGGAACTCCTGAACGGGGCCCCGGGGTCTAGTTCCGGGGACGCCTCTCCAAACCTCCAGGTAAACGCTATCGTAAGTCTGTGGTTTCCTGGGTTTCAGTTAGCGGTTTCGTTTCAACGCAAAGTCAGTGGTTTCCGTCCAACCTTCAAACGGCACCGGGAAGAAGAACTTGATCGGTTACGCCCTCGAGTGCGAATTTTCAAACGCTGCTACTAAAAAGGGCCGAACCGACATATATCAAAGAGACAAAACAGTTGAAGCGTTTTTATTAAAACTAGTGTTACTTATGTTGACTGCTACTAAATGTGTACTCCCTTGTGACTGTGAACACCTTGTTAAAGTTATTTTTGAGTCCGTAGAAATCCTCAATTGGTTAATAAAAGAGTATGATGAGTAATGTTGATGATGTTTCTGGATAACCAGAAAATATTAATCTAATTCATCTAGATCTGGAACGGAGATAGGGAGGCATGCTGCTTACGAAATGTCAAATGAATTGTATTTGCACTTTTTTTTACCGAGGAAACGGATGTTTTAACTTTAAAATGTAGATTTTATCGTTTGAGAGGTGAACGGATAGTGTCTGATTGTTTCCCTAGAAGATCATAGTGTAAGAGGAGTCTGGGAATATCTTTAGGCGCTTTCTCGGGTGACTGGGTTGAAATATGTATTAGGTGAGAAAAATATTACAAATTATTCCATCCTTCGTACGATGTGCACATTATCAGGCTCCGTAAGTGTCTTCCGTCAAAGTAACAGCGTGTATTACAATTGCCACTCATAAGTCACGTACACAAATATATGTTTCAAATTTATATCTCATTTCAACTTGTTTTTCGGGATGAGTCTCATTTTGTGAATGAACAGAAGTAAACCTGGTGTCTTTCCACTCGAAGTACACTTACACGAAAGAATTTTAAAATTCCTCTGTTCAAAACTGCTGAGTAAATTAGTGCTTTTTTTATTATTGAAAAATAATTCTTCATAGAGTTTCAACCAAGTAAGTACATCAAATATTCTCAGTGGGATTTATTATTATGAGTAATATCATTATTTATAATCTCATATTCTCCAGTCCAGGCCCAATGTCGTAACTACTTTTACTTTTCTTTTTGGTGTGTGTATCATTAGCGATATTCACTCTCTTAATATGTGAAATGTTGAAAATTAAATATCAGAGACGAAAGTTTACCTCTACTCAAATAACGGAACTACAGTCGAGCGACAATAATGGTCGTGTCAAATCTGAGCGGGAGAAACTTTTCAAATACACGGTGGCAGGAAACAAAGTCCTGTTGATAGTCCACCAGCAGTCGTAAGAAAAAGACCCCAGGAGGGGACTGTCCGTCTCACAACTATCCTGAATTATCCACAAAAATATTATTCAGCAAGGTCAATATTTTACTATATGACTTAATTTATTACGAAACCTTGAAATGCAGTTGACATATTATACCAGAAAATTGTAAATCCGATGACCATTTTCTTTTTGCATGAATAGGAGAACTCCAACACCCTGCAATGATCTATGTACTTCCGACAAATCAAACGGGACTCGAGAATACCTATACGTAGACACTGGAATTAGCTTCTCCTGAATATAATTTTTGTTCCAAAAATTAAAGTATGGCTGAACTTTGATGTTCCGTAGCTAAAATTTTCTACATTCAGGGTCAAGTTACGATTTCGTTAAACACTGATTCAAAGGACACTATTTATAGAGACATTCAGAAACTGTATTACCATGCTATCAGTGCCGATATTTTGAAATAAATATACTTCGAGTTATCAGCAATAAAAATTTATTTTCCTGTAAATTATTTTTGTAGCCAGTTCTAAAATTATAGAGCGTACCGCAATGATAAACCATCGTGAACATAAATATTAAATCTTGAGAAGAGCGTAATAAAAGGATAAGTTATTTACTCTAAATCGAAATCGTATCATGACCGTTCAAATGGTTTAGATAAATTTTCTGGGGGAAAGTAGAAATGGAAAATGATTCTGCGCAAGAAGGTTACGAGTTAAAGCATTTTTTGTAAACATCTTTTCTGATCGTGGTTGTCAGTATAAATATTCCATGTGTAGCTGTGCGAAATCTTATTGCAACATTAAAAATTTCCCGCTCAAATCAATTTCTCCTATGAATTAGGTGTGATTTTAGCCTTCTGTTTGCCGCTGAAAAGAAGGTCAGCACTTGAGCTTTATATATGATTAAGTTGTGAAAATTGGTCAGAACTTTACATCGCTAACTGCATCTAGACACATCAGCCGCACCATGAGAATATGAAAGGCATTATATTATTCTCACAAGAATATTAGTTATTCAATCCGACAATGGTACTGAATTCACTTCAAGGTCAATGAATTCATTTTTCAAAGAAAATATAATAACACTGCGTTACTCGAAAAACCCCGACGTCAAAGCGTGCATTGTGAAAAGATTCAATCGTACTTTTTTAATTCAGCTTAAAACACCATTGTGGCGATATTTCACGGCTGGAAATACACGCCGGTATGTCGATGTGACTTCAAAACTGGTTGACGGATATAACAGAACCAAGCATTCGAGCATTAAGATGGCCCCTATAAAAGTCAACGGAGACAATATCTATCAGGTGTGGACAAATTTATATCGGGAGAATGACGGTCTAACCCGAAGTAAGGAAAGGAAAAAAGTAATAAAATCGGTAAAAGGAGATCCGGTAAGGATAGCGAAGGAAAAACAGACATTTCAGAAAGGATATGAAAGTAACAGGTAGACTGAAATATTTAAGATAAAAACTGTGCTCAAGAGGCAACCAACAGTGTATGTAATCGTAGATTTGCGCGGCGAGAAAATACAAGGTAAATGTTATGATTAAGAGTTACAACGTGTGCAAAATCCAAGAACCAAAATGTACAAAATAAATAACATATTTGGAATGGAACAGAAAGGAGGTAAATGTTTGATGGAAAGGGCATCAAAATAGTTTTACTCGTGGGTGAAATTGAAGGATATAAAGAAGCTAATAACGAACGAGACGAAGAAGTTTCAAAAATGAACGATGACTTTTATGTAACGTTGTCGAGCATCAGTTCTTTTAAAATATTTCCCGATATTAAAACTACAAAATTCAGATCACAATTACAGCGTCATATTAAATTGGATGGTGAGTGGTCTGTTGCAATTGTGGAGTTTTAGTATCCATGCTTTCTTCTTACGGTCGGTAGCAGCAAAGACGTTGTTCGTATCTGGAAACGTAATGAATTACAGCATATAGTTAAAGTACATAGAATTAGGAAATTATGAAAATATAGGTGATGTTATTCGTGAGATAAATAACAAACGAACGGATTTCATCATCCAATTTTATATTTTGTCTGGGAGGAAATACAAGAAGTTTAAGGGTTGCCAACGTTAGGGAGATCTCATCATAAACCGAAAATCTTAAACCAAAGGAAAACAAGCGACGATCAAATATATGTCATACCTCACACCTTCGAACTCTTGGACTCTCTGCAGCTCGGTTTCGATCCTCAATTTCTAGTTTTTTTGCGAGCAAACATCCACGCGACCAGCTGATATATTTTTTTGGATTCCCTCTGCAGATGTATGTTTGCTGTGACGTGTAAGAGGCTCAATGCGTCGGAGATACGTGCGCTCCTCTACTTAGTATCGTGAATCTTGAAACTAGGAAATGTGTCTACGGAAAACAAAAAAATGGTAATATTCGACACACCGCATTACATACCCGTATTACGACGCGAATGTGACAGCATAGAAAGAGACGACTTGGGCGTTCGCATACCATTTGAGTTCGGTAGCTCGTGTGTTAAACTACACTGATGGAGATTAAAACACCACTAGTAATCGGAGACCTATAATTTTGCAAGAGACATACATGGAGAATTATGAAACCCAGACAGGATTCGGCGTAACAAGTGTTCACAGGGGATCACCATATCAACGCGGACATGGAATTGGAAGTTTACTGGGCGGTCTTTTTAAAACAGCTATACCATTTTTAACCAAAGGAGCAAAAGCCATCGGAAAGGGAGCACTCCGCACTGGTTGTTAGGGGACGTGGCACAATCACGATCGATCCTTAAGTCGGTTATAAATCGTCTCGACGAAGCAGGGAACACGATCTGAAAAGGAAAGCACTCGAAACAGTTGACGATCTCATGAAAGGATCAGGATTTATAAATATAATGCCAGGAACAGAAATAACCATTTCATTCATATCGTGAAGACTGAATTAAGTACAACGAAGTGGTCACAAGAAAATAAGAACAAAGTTACCGTACAGAAAAAGAAGAAGAAGACGGCCAATAAAAAGAAAGGATACAGTGGGAAAGATAAGCGCAGTGAAACATCCAATAGACATGATTGATTGATGCGTACGTGTCTTCATTCAAATTCTTGCGAGTGCGCAAAATCGGAACCGGATCTTTTCACTGTCCACACCTACGCAGACGAGCATACTAAATGGTCAGTGGATACATTGCAAACCGCTATCTTCTCTAAATTATGATTCGCCAATAGAACTCGTCGTTTCGGGGAGTGGTGATGAGTATCTCGACCTTACGCAAATCCTAATTCACGTAACAGCCCGAATAATAAAACTGGATGTTGAAGAAATTACAGCTGAGGACAGGGTAGGTCCGGTAAATAATTTCTTGCACGCACTTTTCTCACAAGTTGATGTTTACCTGAATCAAAAACTTATATCACCTTCGAGTAATACCTACCCTCACGGAGCATATCTGGATGCTCTACTGAGCTATGGTCCTGCGACAAAAAAATCTCACATTTAACAGCGTCTCTTCGGTGCAACGACGTGGCTGGTGCTATGGGCAATCGTGATAATTTCAATCCGCCCGAAGAGGATTCACAGCTCTCATTAAACCGGTGGGTATGACCGGTCGTATTCACAGTGATATTTTCAATCAAGAGAAATTTTTGATCAATGGAGTTGTGCTGCGAATCAAAATGTTTAGGTCTCGCGATCAATTCACTCTCATGGCGGACACTTCCTATGCCAAAGTGAATACGTATGCAGGATACCACGCGTTGGCAAGACGACTACGGATCTGTCCGACCGTCATGACCGTCGCACACAGAAAAGTTCTTGAGAGGGTTGCAGCAAAATATCCGTTGGCGAGGGTCCATCTGAAAATTCTTACTGTTTCGGCGGGAATTCAGGGCAAGGTGGTGGAAAATATTGCCATCGGTCAGTTACAAAAACGCTGTATTGTAGGATTTGTTACTAACTAAGCATTCAACGGTGATATCACCAAAAATTCTTTCGACATTCAAAATTTTAAATTTCGAAATAAATCAAGATACTTTTATGGTCTGAAAATACCTTCAAAATCACTATAGACGGACTTTACACGAAATAGACTGTACGCCATGGCCTATCACACATTATTAAGAGGTACTGGAATTAATTTCTTAAACGAAGGAAATTCAATTGGGCGGGGCAGCTACCCTTTTGGATATAGTTTAACGCAGTATTTCCCAAACTTTTTCGAGCCACTGCCCCCATTAATTCCGTAAACGCACTAACGCCCCCCCAAACGTAACTCCCTTGTTTCTTTTCGCCCACCCTAGGCCAAAGCACCGGCCCCAAGGGGACGGTAGCGCCCACTTTGGGAACCACTGGTTTAACGGCTTTTGATTTAACACTTGATCGCTAAGCTAACATGGGATCGAATTGGAATCTTACGAAACAGAGTAGTCTAAGACTAGATGTAAGGTTTGAAGGATCACTAGCAGAAACGTTGACTTGTATTCTTTACGCTGAATTGGACAATATCATTGAAATTGACAGACATAGGAATGTATTTGTAGATTATGGCAGTTAAAATAGAGTGCGTGTGGTTGAAAAATGTATTTGGCATCGGGAGCTCAACCAGACATGATGAATCTCTTCGTAGATTTTCAGGCATGTACTAACGATTTTGGCAATTTCATTTTGAAAAGTTGCTACAATACATGACGAGAGTGAGAGGGTCTTTGGCCATTGGATTATTCTGCCACCACACTCTGTGTCAAAACTCAGCCGTGGCAGCGAAAAGCAAAATTTGTGGCTAAGTGCCTACCATTATGGTTTAAAGTTCACTGTGGAGGCCGTCACCTTGTGGAAATCCATGATAGATTGATGGTTTTTTAAAAAATAACCAGATGATGGCGATCATCGCCGAAACCGGTCGTGAATTGTAATTTTTTATTTGTGGAATTATAAAAGTTATTTTT
>WURS02058677.1:0-25380 GCA_011762765.2 Rhinocypha anisoptera | reverse complement strand
GGGGAGGGGGGGGGGGGGTGACGGTGCTTCGTTTGCTCGTCGTCCGTGGCCTCAAACTGATTGACGGCTTACGGACTTGAGGCTCCTTGGGTGGAGGGGTGGGGACGTTTATGAATTTGTTGGTCACCCGCTGTGTGGGGACGATCGTGTTACCAAAGTTGGGCTGCGCTACTCTTCGCTAACGAGGGAATTCCCCCATCATGCGGTCCCAACAAGTGTGCTCAACAAAAAGTTCCAAAAGCACAGAAGGAAAACAAGCACCTTTTAATTTAATTCCAGAGTGTTTTTAACAGCATGAGGCGGTACTGATTTGAGTATTTGCTTCTAAATTTTGTGCGTACGAAATCGAAACTTCATCTCGCTAAAGAGCTACTCGTGCATTGTAAATGGTCACTTTTCTCATTTTGCATTCGATAATTGGAGCATCGGATAAAATATTGACAGCGACGACAGCACGTTATGGGAAACGCCACCATGTCAAATATCTACATACATAAAACCCAAGTCTTTCATACCGAAGATCTGGTAAAAAGGTAAAATAGTTTGTTACAGCAACTCCAAGTGTATTACTAACCATTTAGATCTCTAAGGTTAATATTAATTATTATTCAAATAATCCCTTCAATGTTGTCACAAAACAAACTGAAGGATGGAGAAGGGCGTGAAATAATTATCGATTGTACTGGTGTAATAAACCTGGTGTTGTAATATTATCGTATTTTTCAAAGTCACTACTCTAGAATTCAAGGATAATTAAATACGCAAGTTTCACAGCCAAGGCATTCGATACTTTGTGCAAGGAGAACTTATTTATTTACTATTCAATGGGAGCCAACTATACAAGATATTTTATGATTCGAAATTCCATAACTTGTACTTTGGGGTTTTCGATGTGATTTTCCGAGAGCGTGCTAACTGAAAGCAGCGAAAAAATTCTTTGTGAGTAAATATTTGCCATTTAACTTTTTTGGGAAAATTTCACCAGAATGTGAAGGAACTCCAGTACCTTTAGCGCGATGTGAGGCGATAATTGTTTTCTAAAATAAAATTCCCTACTACAAATCTCCCGCCACTTTCTATTATTTTCCAATCGGAACCGAATATCTTTCTAGCTACAAACTTGGGTAACTTTCTCTCGAGGGATCTTTTCCAAAATAATATCCCTTCATGCCATCCGAAATTACTAGTCTCTTATTGAATCTACCGCGGTTACCTTACATTATACCGTTTATCATAGCCTTCAACGTCACATTACTTAATTCACCTGCCGTTCAAATTAATTGTCTTCTAATTTCATTGGCAAAAACATCCAACGCTGACGCGGCATATATATCATATATTGTTTTCATCCTGTTGTTTTATTTTCTCCATCGTACTTGACATCAACATCTCAAAATCCAGCCGTCTATGCCCATATACTTTAAGGACCACAGTTGAGCTTATTTTTTAATGGTGCGTTAAGTCAAATAGAAAGTAAAACTCCTAAATAGAACCGCCATAAATTTTTAAAATTACGTTTACGCTTTTTCTCAAACAGCATAAGCGTAAGAATCAAGTAGCGTAATCAAAGGTTATTTCTTAGTAGTATGGCCAGGAAATAAGACTTTCAAGTGAAAGTGAAACCCTGGAATAATGTTTCAATGACCCAAAATCTGAGATTGAGGCCACTATGAGAGAGCGTTTTACCAGCACTTAAATGCATGGGATGATGATGTTTAGCAGAAAGGCAACCAATTTTATTTTGGCTCGAAAATCAGGTTTTTGCCCATGCTTTCCATTTTTCTGGCATGATTTCGGAAAGAAGAAAACTAGGTCATATTCTTGAAAGACAGTTATGGGCGTTATTCGACAGAAAAACTCACTTCTCGACAACTACTTTATTTAATTTCCTTAACTCCGTCCATCCCATTAAGATATAAACGTCAGCTACCCGGTGAATATGACCCTTCTCTTGAGTCACTCTTAAGAGTGCCATTATTTTTGCCTGAAACATTCAATTAAAGAAAAACTCATTTCGTGGTACGATTTGGTACGATAACCACAATGTTTGCAGCTGCTCACGTTTTATCTGCGTTAAGAACAGAATAGTACAGTTGAAGCGAAGATGACATTTTAAGGTACAACTGCAATCTATTTCAATACTGCGTCAAATTTTACCGGTGAAGATGGTCACCTCTTCAACATAGAAATGTCATCATCATAACTGGGTTTTCTACCTCCTTGGCGTCACTGAAATATCATCTAAATATCAGTCTTCTTTCCAAGGTCTTCGTATGTCAGTTCCAAAAACTCGTTTCTTCCTTTTAACTCATCCAAATGTTCCTTCTTCCTTTTTTGTCTTTCCCTCTACTGCGTTACCATTTCTTCGAGTGTCCAATCCAGTTTTTCTGCCGCTTTTTAATGATTTTCATCAATATTATGTCCATCCCCACACGCTGCAAAACCTCTTCATTCCTTACGTTATCACTCCAAATCATCATATCCATCTTTCACCAGGTCCACATTTAATACGCTCTATTCTCTGTCTATTGTCGTAATTGTGCATGTTTCTGACCCACACAAAAACACTCCAAGAAATGGACATATGGTAAACAAAAACTGTGAATCGAAACAAAACAAGGGAAATTCTAAGAATGATCTTTAAATAAGTCAATGTAACTTAAAGGCTCTCGAAGTGATCAGTACCGCCTCCTGTGAGACGATGGAATGGCGCAAGAGGTTGTTCCAGCCTCGAATCGCCCCATTTCCCTGCTTCTTCACTTTAGATCATAGATCTATGTTTTGGGGATTCGCAGTAATACATATCTTCACGACGCCATGGTTAGACGAATAAGTTTGATAATCTATAAGTGCATGTAAATCTAAATCCTATAAGGGCAGGTGAGATATGGTGGAAGTGATCCATAATCAAATAAATGAGGACATTTGCAATTTCCACTTTTAAAAAACTTCATCACCACCATTATCAAGTGGTGTTATCAATTATCAAGTATCTGCTTGTGTGTAGTCAAATATCAAGTATCAATCAAGTGTAGTACACCGAAACATGACGGGAATAAAGAAGAAGTTTTTTTTAAATGGATATTGCAAATTGTCCTCATTTATTTGATTATTAAATCTAAATCACTGTACATCACCATATTCGTGAGGTACAACATGTGATACTGTAAAAAAAGGACTCGAAAATTTCCTTAGTGCGGACAATTTCAATGTACGAGAGTGAATCAAATGAAAATCGTAAATTTGTAATAAAAAATAGAAATATCATGCCACTACTCTATACCTTGGTGTGTTGAAATGAGTACGCAAAATGACCCAGAAGTGTAGATAGTCAAGCACTGTTTCGGGACCAGTATGATGATGGCTGCCCCACTTGCGACTTGCACCATGGGAGAACAGTGTTCCGTTATTCGGTTTCTGCGTAGTGAAGGTGTGAAACCAATTTAAATTCACGGCAGAATGAAGATCCAGTATGGTAATGAATGTTTGTCACGGCAGAAACTCCACAAATGGAGTAGGAAGTTCGCAAATGGTGTGAGACCGCAGTGGAAGATGCTCCTCGTTCGGGTCGGGCACGACAGGTGTGACTCCAGAGAACAATGCAGATGTTGAAGGAATGGTGAAGGAAAACCGCCGAGTGACATTGAATGAAATTACTGCTTGTTTAAACAATAACCATGGTTCATCACATTACACTGTGCAAGGAAATAGTTTTATCCACTTTGGCAGACTAAATAATATTTTTTAAATATTTACGAATTTCATTTGAATCACAATCGTAAAAGCATAAAACAATTTACAAATATAAATAAACCTAAACGGCACGGAAAGTTCTATCCCGTCACTCACTTCCATATAGTAAGAAGGAATAAGTCTTTCGTATTCGGCGACGTAGATCAAAACAATGCCCCTAGGCACTCATTCTACGGCGAGTTAATTCGAACACAATTACTGCCTTACCCCACCCGAGGGATGAAAGGAGAAGGAACCGGTAGAGGGAGCGGAATTTCGTGGTGATGTCCCTTCTCCTCATAAAGTGAGTAAATGCACAGCTATCCTATGCACCGGTAGTGATTAACGGAGCGTAAACACTGTAAACCACAGTGAGAGGAATAAAGAACCTGCGAAGGCCCGTCATTACGGCGACCAAATTACGAAAACACATGAAAGGCTGGCCCAGTATTTCAAGCCGAAAACCGAAATTTTACATAATTCCAATCAATCAAACGAGTCATGTGCATTTGCTTTGGTTTTTAAATCGTCCTCGAGGGGAACGTACCGTGCTTTCGGGACCCCGTTGTGGAAAATACCATGGCCGCTTCGGGTGCGTGATACACTTAGCATTCTTGCTCATCAATACACCCCACACTTTGTTCAATCAACTCCCATTCTAGGCTTGGATTACAATCTGACCAAATCCTTTAAATTATCATTGTCAAAATGCCCCCCAGTAAAAAAAAGAGAAAACGACTTAATTTGATCTCCCCCGACTTGGGATTACGAGCTACAATGGTTTGGGTGGAATCATAGGATGGATATCCCCCATCGACGTAGTCATTACGCGTGTTCCCTCTACCTTTTGCACACCTCCTTTCAGAGTTTGAGCGCCGCCACTCTTCTCTCTCTCCCTCCTCCCCCCATCCGTCTTGATCCCATCTCTTAAATCCCTTTCAACCCCACGACGCTCTGGATCCCATAATCTTCATCCCCTCCCAACGGCGCGTACAACAAATCACCGAGTCAACAAAGGCGACGGCAATGAAGAAGGGAAAGCTTGGGAGGAGTACGGGAGAGGCAAGAGAAAAGAGATTGAAAGCCCTCATTTTAATTTACGGACTGTTGTCGGGGAGCAGAAGTGGGTGATTACGGAGCAGAATCTGCAAGAGATCGGGTGGAAGGGAGGCCTTTGATGCCCGGCAAATTTGTTGATCTCTTGTTATTCCATCAGAGATCTTTGAATGGAGTAATGGGAGGCCATCCGAATGGCAGGCTATGTAAAAAAAATTAGCTCCCATTGTTTTTCTAATAAGCCAGTGGGGAAATTACCCACGTCATTTTGCAGAAAAACAGACGTCAACCTAGTATTCTTAAATGAAGAGGTAAAAAAAACGGCTAAAAACAAGAGAAAGAAAATAATTATGGCCCATTTCAGGGTGAAATATATGTGTGACGCATAGAAAAAGCAGTAAACATATAACTACAAAGCATATTTCAGAGGAAAGGGCCGATCTGTTAATACCCATTCTTTCTGTTTTAGCTGTGTCAGTCTTTCAGCGGTTTTAGCTGCGTAACCATTTCTAACCAGTTACAGGATTCAAGGAAACTTCTACCTGAAAACGCCTTCTTTAACTCGAAAGAAACGGATGTAGACCAAAGTTAACAGCTGCTATCAGAAGCTGTTAAACTAAATTGAACTACTCTCTGCGGAACCCTTTGCAAAAACTTTAAGAGCCGCTCGGTTATAAAGACCGATTGGAAACAATGACTAAATCGCGTCTATGACTAAAATAAATATATGACTAAAATAAACTTTACGTGGAAAATACAAAGTTTCTGTTCATTCAATATGAATTGCCGTTTCCACCAAGTTACGCCTGAAACAACTGATTTGACTAAATCGCGAATACAGGGCAGTCTCAACTGGTCCGTTTGCCATAGAGTCACCATTCCATTCTTATTAATAGACTAACGCTAATATTAACACTCTGGGCGAGTGAATGCAAAAGTCGTCGATTTAAAAATAGTGATCTTAAAATATTTCCCCAAGTTTCAAGAACATTACCCATAACTGTAATCGATGCGTTAAGCAATTTTGAGCAGATTCCATAACTGGTGAGGAAAGATCTCACAACGACTGAGAATGGTATCTGCAGGTGATTTTTAAAGAGGGAACGGAGGGTACGATTTTCGTACAGAGGGAAACGATTTTATTTTTGCCCATATCTTCACAAGTAGCAAAACGTGGATGTTGTGCATCAATTTTGAGACCAAACAATCCATGAAGTAGCATAATTTCTGTTTTCCCAAAAGGAAAAATTCAAGTAAACCGAGGCTCAAATAAAAATCTTGGCACCTGTGTCCTGGGATCAAATGGTGTGGCATATGGAACATCCATCACATATCAAGTATACCACAAAACACTCTCAATATTGAACCTTGCCATCCAAAACCAAGGACTGTGAATACTGAAGTTAGGCATTGTTTTCCTTCACAAAGATGCACCACCAAAAACAGAACCTTTTATATTTCAGGCAATTTAAGAAATTCTAATGGAAAATTTTGGATCAAGATCATGGTCCTGACTTTGAGCTCACTGAGTGCAGTGCCTTCCTGCATCATGAGAACTTGTATGTGACACGACGATTTGAGCACAGTGAAGAGATGAAAAATTCAGTGCAAACCTGGGGGAACTTGGAAGGGATGGACTTTAATGTGAAAGTTTTGGAAAAGCTTGGTTCAAAACACCAAAAGCATAGAAAACGATATGGCGATTAAGTAAAAAAAGATGTGGCAATGCATTTGGAAATTAGAATTCACTTTATTTATTCTTCTTTTATAACCAATCACCCATTACTTCTCAAATGTACTTCACAAATGTGGCATATGAAAAGCTATTATTCCACCATAAAAACTCTTTGAGGGGTACCTACATGTAAAACATTTGAGCTTTGTGAAAGTTACTTTTATCTGGCAAAGCAATTAATTTTCTACATAAATTTCAACCTGTAACTAAAACTATTCAGACATACAGCAAAGAAGATAATGAAAAGACTTTTAAAAATTCAAGTGAATATAGTGAAAGGAAGATGCAGGAATTCAACTTTCCACTACCACTTTTATAACACTATTGCTACTGTAATATGGATGTGAATGATGACTTTAGGAAAGATGGAAGAATTTTGGTTGGAAGCAATGGAATGGTGGATTTGGAGAATGATAACAAGAAGAAGATAGACGAGAAAAGTTTAGAGGAATATTAAAGAGGGGAGGAATTTAATGAGAGAGATGGAACAAAGTAAAATTAAATTTGTTAGACATGTTCTGAGGCATAACAACTTCCTAGAAAATATAATGGAGGGAAAAGTACTAAGAGAAAGGGGTAGAGGAAGGACAAGAAAGAAGTTCCTGGATGACATAAAAAGTACTATGGGAGCAACAACATATAAGGATCTTAAAAGAACAGCAATGGAGAGAGAGAGACATATGTGTCTCTATGTTAGAAGATGATGATGAACACCACTTTTCAGTATGTTCTTAGAAAATTCAATACACAAGATAGAAGATTTAAGAATAGCAGCTATCAACTGTATTAGTCAAGTATTCCATATCAACATTCACCCTGCAATTATCAGTTAACTGGATGCACGAGAATAATCTAGGAGGCTCAATGGACTATTATCATAATACAATAAGAACATTAATTCTAGGCAATAAAATATTTGTAGGAAAGATATATACATCAAGATGGCGCTGTTCTAAGCAAAGAAAATTGGTAAAAGTGCTCCCTTTTCACTCCAAAAAGGGAAAAATGCACTAAAACAATCCATTATCTCTTTTAATTCTCTCATTCAGTTTTTCCTAATGTCATTGAATATATCATGCCAAAAGGGAATTATTAATACCAGTAATTGTTACATAGTTAATTCCAGTTTCATATATACATTCCTACTTGCTTGTGAAAGTACCAGAAATATCTCAATCATTTCTAATGGAAAGCCTAGCTGTCTTCCAGCTCAATAAATAATATGATCATCTCAAAACCAAACAAAAAAAAATAAAATTATTCCAAATCACTGCTATTTCCAGAAAATGTACTACAATAAAAGTAGTCTTTCTTAGAAAGGCAAAATCAATCCATTGTAATTCATAAAAGAATACAACAATAAATAAAGTTAACTTACTATAGTAAGTCAAGGTATACAATAATTAATAATAGTAGCAATGAATAACAACAGAATCTGATTTTAAGACGTATATAAAAATATAAAAGGAAATCAAAAACATCTACTCATATGCATTTGATGGAAATTTCGATAAATAATTTAACCAATATGCATAAGGAATGTTTTTCAGGCAAAAACAAGATCAACCCCTAATAACACCCCCTAAAATCAAATGCACCACTTCCGGGATGCCTTGAAAAAGTTTCTGAATTTTTTAAATCATATGGTTTACCTAGATACTACTGGAAAATACCACTATTTACAAATTAACATATCATATTTATTTACCCAGTAACTGGATTGTGTTTTGTTATCTAACTTGGTCTATACATTTATGTATGTCGGACAGTATACCTTAACCTTTCCATCTTTACCAAATCCTTGATATTCAAGCTCTATGAAACCCCTAAATAATAATAACCATTACATCATTTCTCTAATACTCTAATTTAATATCATGGCACACTGAATGTCATGAGTTTTTTCTCACTATTTGAGAATGAGGTTTAGCAGAAACTCGAATTTATTTCTTTAAGAGAAGGTGCATGGTTTTCTTCCACTGTTAAAGTTTACTCATACATATGTCAATGTTGTGCATTATTATTTCTCACGGAACTCCTAGCATTTCTCATGGAACTCTAAGGTTGCAAGGAACCCTTATTAAGAAAACTGATATCAGGTATCCACACCCATTCTTTAATTTTCATGAGTGATTAGGTTGTTTTCCACGTAAATTGGCAAAGTTTTCAGTGACATTCAGGAAATGATTTAAGAGCCTACAATAGTCAAGTGTTGAAGTTATATGTACTCAGTGCTATAAATTGTTTAAATGGTTCATAGGTATTGATGGAGAAAATACTGCAAATGTTTTAACATGTGGAGTAGTGTCCATCATGTCTTTCATTTCCAAGTATCCTGTCAACGACTGTAGGCCAAAAAATTACCAAATGCTGAAAAGTTCAGGAAATTCGATCAAGTTCAAAAGTTTATGTAAAAAAAATTGTAAGACTAGACACCTTGGACATTTTATACCTATACAAAATTCTTGCAATTGATATCTGTACTGAATCTCATAGAATCAAGTATTTATATCTCCAGAAACTCAGTCAAATTATTCATAATAATAATTCAACAACCATCAATGCTTTTATTTTAAAATTCTACTCATAATGATAACTTAATACATAATTTTCTATATTCAGTAAGTCACAAAATATGCTATGTTCAAGTGCTTAACTTTACTTTCAAAGAAGTGACAATATTATTGATTTTTTAATGCTGAAAAGCTACTGTTTTAATTCATTTTAAGACACAGAATTCTATCTCACTTCCAGAATTCAGGACTTCTGTTACAGTTACACCAGTAAATATGATGGCTGAGTTAATCCCAATATTTAGTCTTCTAACAGAAGTGGTAATGTTCTACAAATGATATTCTATGATAAATCTGCGAAAAACAAAAATTCCAATGACAGTATTCAAAGTTTACAACTCATTATGCTTGTTGCTGACCTAATTGAAATGACAGAATGGAATTTAAGTCCAGATTCATTACAGTACAGAAAATACAGAAAATAATTGTTGTTTCCTGATTTTTAAAATATGGTTAGCCCAAACACCCAAAAATTGTTCTCAAAGTAAGGTACTTTCAATAATCCATCGATTATGATGCTTTAAAAAAACCATAGGACTCTAAGCAACTTGAACTCCCATAAAAAAATAATGAGATGGAATGAAAAAAAATTGTATTCTACATGAATTTTTCCTTTCATGTGGAATACAAAGTTTATTTCTTTCATTTCATGATGAATAAATTTCACAAAGTGATGCCTGAAACTAATGAGTTTAAAAATAATGTTGAAACCAAGGAGTGTTAGTCCCAGAGATACCAATGGCCAGAACTATGTAAACAAGTGCCTATGCCAGAACCAGAGTAGCAACCAAAATTCTCACTAACTGAGCATAACCCATATCCAATTACATATCAGATTTTGAATCAAACCCCACATTCTGGAAACCCTGGTTAATATGCCTGAATAACAGACCAGACCTTTAATATATGGAATCACATTCAAAACAGGCCGCAGGTATCCTGTTACCAATTTTCATTTTCACAAGAAAGTCCTCAGGAAATTATGTGACATTAATATTACAGTGATACCCCCAAAAGTTCATAAGACAAAAACAATATTCACTCCCCTAATTAAAATCTTTAAAAAATTTCTAGCCATTAACACTATTTATTTAAGTAAATGTCAGTCAATAATAATTCTAGGAATTCATGTAACCTCTCTTAAAACCACAGCATTAACTCAGATTGTATCACATTAGTTTAATCAATATCAGCAATGTAACATGACAAACTATTTTTCTTTTTAATGTCAAATTTAAATTAGAATAAATTTTTTAAATTATTCCAATTTTATATTTTTTATTATTACTTTAATTTTTATATTTTATTTTACTTTAATAAATTTTACATACAAATATAAATTTTACTTACAAAAACCAGCATAATGAAAAAGGCAGCTAAATAGGATGTTCTGGCCATCCACATACTGACAAATCTGTAGTGTTCTCCAGTAACAACATTCCTAAAATAGGAAACAAAAGAATCACTATGACTATGTGTTTGTACAAATTCACATATTCAGTTGACATGAAAAACAGAATGCACATCAGTATTTAAAATATTTCATTGCAAACTGCTATTAATAAACTTTCCTTATTTTCCAAAATGGCAATTGCATTTTAATTCCATTACAATATAAATACCATATTTGCATGAATCTAAGATATTCCTGATTCTAAGATGACCCCCCCTTTTTTGGAATTCTGCAAAGGAAATAAATTTGGTAGGAGTTTTTGACAAATTGAAGTTTGCCATTAAAGAGAAAATCCCCATCTAGTTATGAACTTCTCCAGCCATGATCGATAAGCTTAACATTGTGAGTATAGTTCTAAAATTGTGAGCTCATTCATTTGTTTTCAGTTGAATATCATGTGATACCAGTAGCTCTTTGACCGACTGGGCTGTAACAAATTATTGGTTTAGTTTGGTTTAATGTAGTTCAGTTAAATTCATTGTGCCTTTCTTTTTTAGGTCTTCAAAATGCTCTCTTTGTTACTATAAATGTGAAAATCTTTTTGCTTGATATTGATATGCTGATTTAAAGTTACTGAAAGTGAGAAAATAGTTTCTGAATTCTTGATCGGAAACCAATTTCATGATCACTGTCTTTTTAACATGAAAAAAATGGATTTCCATTTTTTCCTTCTTCAGTTATTGAAAAGTTGCTTAAATAGAGTCTATAATTAAATGTATTACTGAATATGAACAAAAAGCAAGTATTGTTGGAAAAATAAAAACCTTATCATATAGGTATACCAGTTGCTCTCTGTCTTGTGTACAGAAACTCTACATAAGTTACGAAATGCTCAAATTTCATTACCTTTCCAAATTGATAGGTCACCTGACTCAATATTTTTATGAGATCTAGCCCTACAAGTGATAATCAGGAGACGAAAAAAGGAAGTAACAAATCTGTTTACATCTATGACAAACCCAATTCTAAGATGAAAAATAAAGTTTCTGCTGCATGGTCTAAATAATCCACATTTATTTTCTCAGTCTTTATCATGAATTTGTGAAAAGCCTGCCAAAATAATTTAAAATATTATCAGCTCCTGCTGACAACATTTTAGGCAGGTACATATAAAGTTTCCTAAGCACTTGAAAATATATTTGCTAAACAAATATGATGCAAAGAAGCTGACAAGGAATGCTACACATCCTCCTTGTAACATCTACAATCAACTGAAAAAAAGTCTCTTGAATGCCAAAGAGAACAAATAAAAATGATAACTAGAAAAAATTTCAACAATGTGATAGTACATTAATATGAAACCAGCAGACCTGCTGCCTGCATTACAGGCAGTCACTGTCTGATGTTCTCTTGAGGTGAACTGTGTGTTTTTACTTTATTTTGTACTACTCAAGTGGGAGTAGTGGGAAATGTGTGTATATGAGTGTATATGTTTCCCAAAAATGAAAAAAATTTAGAATAGTTTGTGAAACATATAAGTATACAATTTGGAGTAAATAAATTCATCTTTTTCATTTCTCTGAGCAATGCTCACTGTAGTAGGCTAAGGTGAGTACCATTTTTGAGATACAGTCACTCTGCTGATCGGGTAGTCATAGCTAAAAAGATGAGGGTAAAAATTCAGCTTTCTATCACTTTTTACTTTTTTACATACATTGGCTGGAGTAAAGTTTCCTCTTCATTTTTTTTTAACTCTCTCTAGTAGTCTGAGGAGAATACCAGTTTTAGAACATGTTTACTATTGAGTGATTATTGTTCAAAAAATAAAAGAAAAATTCCTGTCTTCTATCACACATTGAGCCTCGCACAAGTTAGTCAGTGGTCCCGCCTAATTCCTTAAGAAATATGGAATTACTATTTGACCTTATTATGAAATCCAACTGTGTATTCCCTCCAAGTGGATTAATAATCAACGAGGAATGACATTTTACGGATCTTCTACAATGTAACAAAGGAACTCATTATCGAACACAATTTGAGCATCTATCTTGTTGCATACTAATCCTCCATGAAAAAGGTAGATAAGTCAAAAATATAGATGGTATAACCTTCAGGATAATTGCTATCTCCCACTGTAAAAAACCACATTTTTTGCATTTTTCTCTGCCCCACCAACTGCAAAAAATCCAAAACTACTACCAAATCATGAAGACAGAGAGAATCCACATTCAATGCACCAAACCTCACCCTTTTACCTCAAAACTAGAGAGAAAAAAAAACAAAGTGGATACAGAATGATTGACAGACACACTATAAAATTAATATAGAAAATGAGGAGGAATGTTGGAAGTAGAAATTCAAACTTATAGTTGTCATAATAACAAACTTTATGTTTTTGCTGTTCAGTTGTATCGTGCCTAATCAGTTCAGTATATGCAATGTTTTTTGCATTTATCTCTGCACCATCAACAGCAAAAATCCAAAACTACTACCAAATCATGAAGACAGTGAAGACACACACAATTCACCAAACCTCACTCTCCTAGCTCAAAACTTGAGAGAGAAAAAAACAAAACGGATATGGTGTGACTGGCTGACACGCTAAAAAATTAATACACATACATATATAGACGGGTATTCAATAAAACAGCATCAAATTCAAAAAACTGCAGGATATCATAATTTCCAGCAAACAATACTAAAAAAACTGACAAGGGTGAACACAGCACATATCAGTGATCAAGATTATTAGGCTCGAAGCCATTAGGTATTAAGCAGAGCCATTAGGCTAAGAGAATATAAGAAAAAATATCTCAGAATTTCAGTAAGGATCAGGGAAAGATGAGATAACACTCTTATGGAAATACACAATAAGTAGTATGAAAGAACTGAGGAAGAGTGAGAAAATAATCTGGATAAGAACAAATTTTTTGGATGATGATTCATTGTGTAACAGAATTCAATAGACAGGAGAAGATTCAATTACTTTGTTTAGAGTCATACAGAGGACTCCCACTACAAAATAGTAAACAAAGAAATATCAAGTTAGGCATGCATTTTTACTTAATTTGCAGTAAATAGCAAATTTGAAATATGTTTAAAACTAAAGTCATTTTACCATAACCTTTAGCATTTTCAGCAGAATACATAAAGCCAATATATATATATATCAAAATTATGATTGTCTAAGGGTTAAATACTGTAATTTCTTAGAAAAACCCCATTTTCTTCAGAAGTCCAGAAGTGAAAAAAAAAACATTCATTGAAAACAAGGGAAAGATTTCTTAGATTCATGCATATATGAAAACTGATTCAATTATCACCTATATCTTGGTCACAATCAAATTATATATTTATGCTTCTGGGAGAAAAGGCATTGGTAATAAGTTAAATAAAACATACCTCAAGTATCCTTTATTATCTTCTCGTTCTGCCAAAGTTTTAATGCTAGCCATTAAGAGGTCATCATAGCCAAGGAACTGATCCAAGAGAAAACGTGAAAAGGCATCTCCAAAACATGGCTCACGACCAGGGTCCAGAGTTACCACCCTAACAGGTATTCCAAGGCGCTGTCTTGTGGCTGGCGATAACCGTAGGAATCCATATTCAAGGGAATACTCCACAATATACTCATCTTCAGGCCATCCATTTTCTCCTTCTGGAAAATAAAATTTAGAAAGGTGAGAATTCAATAGCAAGTAAAAAGACTAACATAAACCAAGGAATGAGCCAAAGCAAATGAAATTCTATAAAATAATATTTATATTATAAAACCATAATTTCACTGCCATACAACATCATCAAGATGTAAAAAAAGGTCATGTAAAATAAATCTTATTTTGAGGAATTGCAGCATTATTTCTGCCTCATTACTTGAAGATGGAGACATTCCAAATTTTTAAGTCTCTGCATATAACACATTTCATCAAATTTCCACTGTATTTAAATGGAATTTAAAAAAAAACAATGAAGAATACCACTGTGTCCAAAATCCTTTAATGTTCTCCATTCACTTGTTAATCAGATCACAAATCTAAAAAAAATTAGCATTCATGTTTACTCTGGTTTCAATGAATCAGCTTCTCAAAAAGCTGTAAGCTCTTCAGCTTTGATTTGCATAAGATTTCACTGTTCTCCTGCATACAGGATCTCCATCCATTCTTCCCTGCCATTTCTTGCCTTTCAAGTAATTTAATTTCTTATCTTTTTATAAGAATTTCTAAGTTCTCGAATTTTTGTATTTTCCTCTCTTCTTTGTTCAGTATACACATTGGTCACTAACCTTGGTTTCTTATCCATACATTTTCTCAGACCTATGGTTTATTTTGTGGCTTTCAGTACTGCCATATTCATGCATTGCCATCTTTCTTTAAACGAACTTGTTCTGCCATCTCTCCTTCTAGTGTATAAAACTCCATTCTTAATTTCCTGTCTTTCAGTGCATTCTGCTCCAATTGCTTTTTCATTGTTTTCATTACTTCTTGTGTTTTAGTTGGCACTTCATAAGTATAAACTTGTGGTAACAGTCAACATTTGCTTCTGTATAGCTTTTGGAATCCTTCACTTTATTTCTAAAATGATGCTTTATTAGGAAGTGGCCAATTTGGCATTGTCTTTGCCTAGGGCATCTTTAATGCATAGCTTCTATGTGGGTGGTTTTTAAATAAGGTCATGACTAGCTTGTGCTTTTCACAGAACTTCAACAGCCTTTTCTCCTTTTATTCCATTTACCATAATTTAATAAATTGATATTCCTCCTTGGGATTCTTCAGTGATTGCATACTAGTATCCTAAGACAATTTTCACTTTCTTTATACTAAACCAGTACCACTATGGTATCTGCTAGTTTCATGACCATCCTCACCATTGACTCTTACACTGTACTGAAGAAAGCTCTTCAATTTCATTACCACACACAGCATTATGCCCATTCCTGGATTTCAATTAATTCATCTCATGAGAACTAATCGACAGCTCTTACTCTGAAATTCACCTCCCTGCCATTTCACCTCCAAGATTCTTAGGATAACTAATGCCATTTGAAGCATTTCCATCTTTAAGCTCCCAGCCTACTATAAGCACAGAGTGATTTGATTATCTTTGATTATCTATGTTCCTGTCCTAAGTTTTTTTTCACCCATGAGTAGTCCCTGTCTTGAGGTATAAATGAAGAATTATTCTATTTCTAGAATATTTTAATTAAAAGGACTCTACCACATCATTATTTTATTAAAAAATAAGTTAAAATTTAGCTGCTACTTGGGTGAATATTACCCTAGTTTCCTGTTGCACTCCTCATTGACGTAGTGCAGTTAGGTACTAAAGGAAACTAATCTATTACCACACCTGCACTTAAATGAATGTTCCTATTCAGGTCATAATAGTCTCTACCCTTACTCATACGAAGTAAGGCTTTTGCCCTCTTTACTAGGCAATCACCTGCTTAGTGTTTGGTGGCAGCCTCTTGTCCAGTCACAGTACCACAGGATTTCTAGCAACCTTCCAAAAGGATGGACCCCTACAATCTCCATATATTGCTACTACTGTCTACAACCGTTTATCATTTTGTATACTTTCTTGTTTTACAGCTAACTCTATATGAAAAGGTCAACTCACCAAACATCCCAATGAATAAATTCAATCGCTACAACTAAGGCTTAGAGGAATCTTTCATAGTATAATAGTTACTACATCATTCCATTATTAAACACTTAAAATGAAATGCCTGTTCCTGCACAAGCCTTCATTTTCAATGTTTTTTAAATTTCAGCACTTTATATTTCCAGCAGGTATAAACAATTTTTCATGCATTCATTGTATCTAAAAGAACTTGACATGCTTGTGTCTATTTTTAAGTAGTAGCCAGAGTTAATTTGAGGCACAGCATTTTTAATAATCATGAGTCTTTTCAACATAACTTTCTGACAGATAGAGAGCAAAAGGAACACCAGATACATATAGTCAACATGATATTGCATCAAATAACATCTGATATGACCATTTGCATTGGGCAGATTTTGCATTTGCAAAACTTCAATTTTTGACAAAAAAGTAAGAACTGTTTTCATAAATATTAATTACTCACTAATGTACGAGATTTTTAAAAAATTATATTCTTATTTACAAATACTCGCGGATTAATTCAATACCTCTAAATTACTAAATATATTTTACAGATTATCACATCAACATTCATTTTATCTACAATGACAACCTTTGTAATTGCCCACCATCTAACTTTTCATTAATTGTCATGACTAGGGAGAAATTTTAAATAAAAGAATATGAATGTTGTGACATAAATTATAAGCAATTATAATAAACAATTTTTACAAGGAAACGCCATAAAATGCAGGAAAAATGTTGACTTAAAGGGAATAAAAAAGATTCTAATATATTTCTTAGGTCCTCAAAATGATGACATGGATGAAATACCTTTGTGTGAGAGGAAATTATTTCATATGCATAATTTTTTTCCATAACACATTAAAGGAACCTTTTTGTAACTTAACACACCTTCACATATAATATACTTCTTAAGTTTTGTACAGTTTCATAATGAGAAGAGAAGCTGATTAAAATTATTTTGTGCCTAATTACCTTGTCTTGTCATCTTATCTGAATCAGTGGCATATGACTTCGATGGAGGAATTATTCTTTCTTCATTGCTAGGAATTTCATCATCCAATGTATCATTACCATCCACCATAAACTGGAAAATGTAAAATTTAAAAGATAAGTAAAATGAGGGCATATATAAAAGACTTAAACCAATGTATGTCACAAATATAATTTCATTTTAATTGATAATAATTAGTCATGCATATTCTATTTTGATAATGCTTACTGAAAAAGTCAAATTTCCTCATATTTCATGTTTTTTTTCAAATATAATACCTTAGATACATCAGTTCCATTATAATCGCATTCTGTCATTCAATCCAAAGACTGGTTGAAAGTACACATTTTTATTGTATTCCTCGTTGACTATAATTCTTCTACACCCTTCCTCATTCCTAACTCTTATCCATCTACTTGGCTTTCAGCATCCTGCTCATACTATTCTGCTTCCAAGATAAGTGAAGGGTTTCATTTGCACTATTTTCTTTCCAAGTAGCACAATTCCTGCACTTATCTCCTCTCTCCCAAAAAATCATTTTAGCCTTCTTATCTTTTCCTATATTCCCTTTATTCACTTCTATTCTTCTTCTTTAATTAAAGATGATATTCTATGATATGATATATATATATATATATATTCATGATATAGGTATTCTATTGAGTATCTTCTGTATAATGTAAAATGATGAATACTGAATTTCAACTAAAATCTATTATGTCACTACTGAGGATCGCCATTACGTACAAAGGTATATATAGTCAACAGAGGGAGGGTGGGGAAAGAGTAGTGGGAGGTAGGGGAGGTTGGTTTGGTAGTATTAGTATTTTTGTTTATAGGTTGCTTCGACAACTATGGTAATTTCGCACCTCTCCACATCATTGAAAAACCCATCTGAACAAAAACAAAAACAACCAAGCCCTGAGTGGGATTCGAACCCACGACCTTTAAGTTAGCCAGTGAGCACACTACCCACCAGGCAAACCTGGTCGGCAGGTTGGTTGGGGTTTGTTTGATGGTGCATCTAGAGGAGGGGTAATTAGGTACAAACATTGAAAGGGGGAGAAAAAGACGCTGAATGGGATAGGGCTCAGGACCATTTGGCCATTATGGAGGGAAAGGATTGCAGAATTTGGGGATGCCTCTAAACACCATGCCATTAACAATATGTCCATTTAGTTGTTTCCTTATCTTAACTCCTCCAGCTCTTCCATCTTAAGACAGACAAGCTGGAGCCGACCAGGTTAGTCTGGTGGGTAGCTTTTTCACCAGCTAGCTCAAAGGTCATGGGTTCGAATCCCACCCAGAGCATGGGTGTTGTGTTTGTCCAGATGGGTTTTTCTATGACTTGAAGAGGTGCAAAACGACCATAGCCGTTGAAGCACTCTATAAACCAAAATACTACAGACAAGCTGGTGATAATGCATCACTGCATCCTAGCCCCTCTTCTGACTTGAACATTAAGATCCTCTCTTTGTACTTCCAATATGAATCAACTTTTCTTTCCTATTCCTTGTTTAGTGTGATACCCAATCCTGTTATTTCCTGGTCGTATTTCACTAAATCCTAAGATGTCTAACCTAGCCTGGCCATCTCTATCTTCATATTTTCTGACTTCCCACTCAATCAGGAACCTCATTCTACATATTCCCAAGTTTTCTTTTGCCTGTGAAGATGAATTTACATATAGTTAAGTCTACAACCATCAAGAATAATTTTCCAAAACCAAAAAAAATAATTTGGTAATGTCCTTTTTGATCTAGCCTACCTCCAACCATGACAAGTCAGATGGCATCTATATTATTATATATATTATGTTAGTCTGAAGTGTAATCAGTAGCATTATAGTACAATATTGTGTAATGAGTGCGGTAAGTTACCAATATCGCACATTGGTGATGTTGGCACACGAGCAAAGCAAGTGCAACAAGTTGCCTAAGTGCATTATTGGTAACACTGCACGAGTTCCACACACTATTTTTTTTCACGAGTGCATGGAAAATGCATGTATGCAGGAGAAAAGAGCTGGAAAGCGAATTTAGGCACGGAAGGGGAGGTTCTGGGTTACAAAGCCACCCCCAATTTTTAAAAAATATAAACTCACAGATATTAAAAAAAAATAAAAAAGTGTTTTATAATTCAACAATGCTAGATATTTTGCATAAAAACAAAATATGAGTCTATTATTATAAATTATGGTTAGATTGATACAATTAGTGAAATGAAAATGACCACTTGTAGATGGGATATTAATATCATTATTTGCATTTTCCTGAATTGTCATAAATGAATTATGAATAAATGATTTACTCACTCATGTGTGTCGTTTGATAGTTTATTTTTCTTTTAATTTCCTGTGATAGTATTTTGAGACTATATGTTTATATTTATCGAATATTGTTATGATATCGCTAAGTCAACAAATATGTGACACCAATTGGGAATGGCAGCGTGTGTTTTTTTCTTGGTCGTATTCTCGAGCGTGCATTTTTTTTAACGTCATTCTTGAATGTGTGTGTGTTCCAAAATATGACTATGCGGTGAATAATTAGCAATCTGGAGAACTAAAATGCATACGCCAAACAGTATTTTCCGAGCATGTGTGAAAAAAAATGTTTTTGCTCTGAATTATGTACATACCTCAAATTGAATTAACACATGATTACTCATGTGCCCTTGAGTCATTTTTTCTAATGCCAACCAAGGAGTTTATATATGAAGATAATTATGCAGAGGATTAATTTCATAGGATTCATTCAAACAGAGGCAATACTGGATTCTTAAAGCAGTGATTTTAGGAAGAACTGTTGGCCACCACTCTCATTTTCTTACACATTCAAAATAACCCTATTCTTCATTTGTCGCACATTCATTTTTTCATTAAGTGGTGACGAAAGGTAATCTACCAGTTGTGGTAAGTCACAGGTTTTGATGAGCCTCAGGTTAGATTTGCCCCACTTCATCATATCTTAATCCGTCTTCAAATCTGCATACTTACTACCACCTTTCACGCTATCCAAAATCCCTAATCTCTTCCTACCCCTACCTCGCTTATCCAACATTCTGACCTCCATTACAAACTTCAACAACTCATTTCCACTGAATGACCCTTCCAGCCATCTTTCCTGCCTACAGAGATGGTTCCTTAACTATGTGAAATTCTTTCATCTTGAAAAAAACAAGAAAAAAACACTGCAATTTCACAAATCAAAAATATTTTTTCTTAGGACCTGGGTTTTACCATGGCATGGCATCATCAGGTAAGGTAAACCAAAAACAGATACAAAACATTGCAAAAACTACATGTACAAAACAAGGGACCCAAAGTAGATGCTTAGGAAGAACTAGGAATTTTAAGTTTTGGATCTTCAAAAATTTTGTAGAACGAATTACTGTATCCCTCTCGCTCTCCCCTCCCAGCTCTCCCTCCCATTAATCCTTTTCCAGTCCTTTTTACCTGCACCACCAATGCTCCTGAGTTTACCCACTCACCCTCCTGCCTCCTCAGCCATTAGCCCACCCCCTTCACCCTCCCACATTCCCACACTTACACCGAAACCTTCCCTTACCCTACCCTCATGACCTTTCTTAACCCTCCCACTTTGTATGTATAATTATATATAGTGCTCTGTTTTTGGTTTGCCTCACCTGATGATGCTGGGTTGTAAGAATAAATATTTTTGATTTGTGAAATTGCAGTGTGTTTTTATCTTCTGTTCTTCAAGATTTTCCTGCCTTTTTCGGACTTCCCTCAACAATTGCCTCTCCTCCCCTACCATTCTCAGAACTTCCTCATTAAAAAGTCTTCTCAGGTTTTCCACTGGGTCAGGGGCTCCATTTTTGCCATTACCTGAGAAAACACCAGATCTAACTTCACTTCTTCATTAGTTTTTCTCTCCATCCACTTTGCCTTCTCCATCCATCACCACACCCACATCTCAAAAGCCTCCAATCTATGCTCATCATCCTTCCTCGTGTACCAGGTTTCGAATCCATATAATGATAGACTCCATATGAGGGTTTTTACTAACCTTTTCTTCAAATATTTCCTTAAGGTCCCTCTCATCAATTCCTTCCTTTTCGCAAAGGCCTCTTTTGCGAATCCAATTCTTCATCTAATATCCTGACCACTACATTCATTTTCCTCTATGATGCTACCCAAATAAGTAAACTTTTCCACCTGTTCCAATTTATGCCCGGCTCATATGATATTTATCCCAGCCTTCTTACTTCTCACTAATCTGATTACTTTCATTTTCTCATTACTAATTTCCATTCCAAAATTCTCACGCTGGTCTAGTAAAGCACTCAACAAGTTCTGCAGTCCTTTGGTTGAATTACTAACTAGTGCCAAAGAGTATTTTTACAAATTTTCATGTTCATAAAACTATCAAGAAAGAAATAGCAAGCTCATCAAAGATTTTACCCTATTTTATGTAACAAATGTGAATCTTAAGGATCCTCTTAAATTAATTAAATGTAAATTTAAAAATGTGATAAAACTGGCATATGGAAATTAGAAATAATAGAAAATTATGATTATCAATGCCTAGGAAAATACTAGTACCTTATTATCTGATTTAACATCATTTTTGTCTACCAAAACCTAAGGTGAACAATGACACTTGATTGAAAGACAAAACTTTTTTATTGAATGAAAAGAAACAATATAATTCTAGATTCAAAATAGGGTACCATCTATAAGTCAAGAATTACCATTATTTTTTGGAGGAGCATTAAGCTGAGTTGAACTTGTTAACTTAGGGAATACTTGGATTGATTGCCATTATTATTTATGCATTGTGAAAGTATATGACTGCAGTTTGTTGCAAAGGAGTTTTTATTGGTTCATCGCCTTGGTTTTAACAACAAAGCATCATCCTCAAGTGAAGAACAACAGGTAAGGTGGGGAAGAGGGGAGGAGGGTTGAAGTATCTGGAAATAAGGGGTGAGAATCTGTGTAATGATGAAAGAATGGTAAAAACAAGAGAAAGGAAAGACTGGGTGGAGGAAATGGGATAAGTATAAATTTGAAAACTTATAATTGTCAATGTATTATCAATTAATAACTAAAAGCGAGTCCGCAATCGCTGTCTAGTTAGCCTACAGGGGTATACATACAATGCTACCAAATTTACTCCCAGGAGAATGTTACAGATGGCAATGTTGCAACATGAGATATTTTTATGTATTTTAATCAGACCACAGTTCATAACTATTAACTGACATTTTGTCTCCTGAACAATCATGAACATGATTTAAAATATTATGCAAACATGATCTTAAGAAGGCTAATAGGAGGAGGTTGCATCTAAGGTTTTAGAAATGATGCTGTTCCAAGTGAAAATGAAAACAAGGCTCATTTAAACTGCAAAAGAACCTTAAATGATTTAAGTCTCAACTAAAAAAGCATAGAATTGGTTCTAATTCATCGCCTGATGTGTAAAGCCTAGGTGCAAAAGAAGAACTAAACATGTTTTCAAAAAGTCAAAGTGGATACACCTCAGCTTTTTACGATATTTTTGTTCTTCTGTAAAGATGGTGGCTAACAGTGGCCTTGACAAGGTTGTGTGTCTATGATGCAGCCACTAAGAGAGCAATAGATTAACTAAATGTTTGCATATTTATTATCATTGTTTTTCCTATTGATAATAACTATAGAAACATATACTCTATTTTTAAAAGTGAAAAATATTTTTAATACATATGCTCCACTTTCATTTTGCATCACTTTATAATAAATAAATTCCATAAAATTACACCTGGAACTACAAATTTCAATATTTGTGGATTCAATTCTAGATCACTAAAGATCATTTCTTCCTTAAACTTTATTACCTTGGTCTCAAGTGAACCAAGACGTGCCTCCCATGATCTGGTTGGAGACATTGGTGGTATATCCTTGCTGCTTTCAGAAGAATTTGAACTCTGGGACTTAGCATACTCTGTGCTTGGCATCATGGGGACAGTTCCAAGATTTCTAACATTTCTCTCATCTATAATTTCTTTTCCTTCGAGAGACATCTTTCCTTCTCCATCTTGGTTTGGATTTTCCAGAGCATTGTCATCCTCCTCTGATGTGGAAGATATACTTGATGTATCTTGTACAGTTGATGGTTCAATGTGAACATATCTGAAACAAAGCCAAATAGTAAACATGTAAAAATGTTGTTCTTACAGTGAATGTTAATTAGTTTTATTTAAAATTAATAATTATAATTACCTATGGCTGGTCACTGACAAACAAAAAATTTATGAATAAATAATAAAAACTATGAATTCAAGGGTATCAAACTCAATTTTATGGACTTCATGATGAAGTAATACTACACATCTTTGTATGTCCAAAATTTTTATTAAAACAACCGGTTTCGTCGAGCAGTTGACATAATCAGGCACCTATAATGTTGACTGCTCGGCAAAACAGGTTATTTTAACAAAAATTGTGTAAGTGCATAGTTGTGTTGTATTTTTTCAAGAAAAAACTATTTTGTAATTATTAAAGGTATACGAGGGTGGTCTGAAAAGTTTCTGACCTCAACGTGAAGATGACAGCACTCGTAAATTAAAGCTAGTGAATTTCGTTGTTCATCTGTTGACAGTTACCCACCAAAGTTTCAGCCATTTTGGATGCACAGTTGTTATGTAACAGTCGTTTGAGTGAGTTAATGCAAGTGTTTTTGTGAAAATGGAGAAAATCGAGTATCGAGCTGTTATTAAATATTTGTTTTTGAAAAGCAATATGCCTACGCAAGCTCTTACGGCCACGTTTAAATTCAGCTGCCCAAAATTTCACTGTGGTAAATGATGGTACAGAGTCCCCATACATAGAATCCAACTCATCTGTGATTTTCGTAGGCGTATTACCTTTCAAAAACAAATATTTAATAACAGCTCGATACTCGATTTTGTTCATTTGGCGAGTAACTGTCAACAGATGAACAACGAAATTTACTAGTTTTTATTTACGAGTGCTGCCATCTTCACGTTGAGGTCGGAAAATTTACAGACCCCCTTAAATTAACATTAATCAGAAACTTACAAGTTATTGCAACCATTACTTGCAAAAATAACATTTCTTACAAAAAATCACATAAATCGCAAGGAAGACAGGATTTAGAAAATGAAATAATTTAAAAAGAAAACATACAGCGGTACATAGATAAACGTACATAAAAACTATCCTTCATTAAATGCCTCGAATTTTCATAGCAATGAATTTTCGCTGCTTCGACAAAATCACATTCAATGAAATACGTTGGATTTGGACTCAACTTCTTATTGCGTCATAAAAGTTTAACTCATGACATGTATTTTTACCATGATGTTATCGAAACTGCTGCACACTGAATGTAACAAGTAATTTTGGTGACGCATTATTGATCTCCCGTGGCCCATACTCGCACACTGTCACGTAAAAGCGTTTTCTGTGCGTATTCGTAATAAAAAAGCGTAATAAAACTCTATTCTAGTGCTCAATTTATAGAATGACTTTTGTCGTCTCCGAGTTGGTAGATACTGGTGCCATCTGTTGGAATTGCGGCTTTTCAATTCTGGGATGTGTATTGACGAGTACCCGTCTCGTGGGCGCATCTTTGGGTGCACACGGTTGTAGGTGGAAGGCAGATTTACGTTTTTACGGCCGTTTCACCCAACTCAAGTGACACATTCCCCAATGAAGTCCAGGTCTAAAACCGAGGATGTCACCTTGATAATTTTTACTGGACGTCAAGATGGCGTCAATGCATCCCGGCGCTGGATTCAAACCCTTAAAGTACTATTCACAATGACGAGAAAATTTGTCCATGATATATAAGAATTTGCAATTTCACGCAACAACACAGGTTTTCTACTACCTGTTTCACATACATAGTAAACGTCATCGGGTGGGATAAGATTACTATGCAGACGAAACCGGTCGCAGTAAACTGGTGTTATCTTGTGGAATGGCAAAGTCTTATTTATCTTAAGCGTCATGAAGAAGATCATAGAGTAGAGCCGAAGGTGATTTCTTAAGACGAAAAAGTTTATTGATTACTAGGGCAACGGTAAACATAGCGAGAAAATATGCAATTTATCAAAATGTTTGTCGTATGTAAGACCATATTTGAAATAAAAGAATGTCTTAGTTTACGCAGGATTCATAATTTGGTTGTAGTACTATCTTTTCTTTTATAGGGTATTTCTTCGAGGGCCTCAGTCATTTCGCACTTTATATTCCTACCATGAAAAACCTTATTGGACAATCACAACACCCATGTCCTAGGCGGGA